>BMAC01000091.1:854908-936143 GCA_014905375.1 Phtheirospermum japonicum
TATATATATACATCAAGATATTCACACACACACAACCACACACACATGTATATATTTGGTCTATTTTTAATTTTATAATATAGCAATTAATAATTTTTTGATGATAAAAAATACTTTAGACAAACAAACAATATAATATATATATAGAGAGAGAGAGAGAGAGACTGACTTTATTAAGTCTTGCAAAAGAAAGGGGCCCTTACGAGAATGAAATGAGGCTTTGGTCCATTTTTAATTTTATAATATAGCAATTAATAATTTTTTGATGATAAAAAATACTTTAGACAAACAAACAATAATATATATATATATATATATATATATATATATATACACACATGTGTGTGTGGTTGTGTGTGTGTGTGAATATGAGATGTTTTAGTATTGTTAGAAATAATGAAAATTGAATAATACAAAATAATATTTTTCTTAAAAAAATAATATAATTTTGCAAACAAATGAAATTATATTATTACCGACAAAAACAATTAACTTTATCTACTGAGAAATACAATGTCCAATTTGATAATAATATATAAATCTAAAATTGTTGTATGGGGTTTACAGTACCACACATGAAATGATAATGATTGAGCTATAAATCAAAATAACATAAAATCGGAACAACAATACTGAATTAAGAAATATCTAAAATTAATATTAGTCTCTGTATCAATTTGATTTGATTTAATTTGATATATTACACATTAGTAGACTCAAAATCAAAAGTTTATTAAAACTTGAGAATTAAAAAATTAAGGTGAGTTTTGATAAATTGCATCCTAAAATATACGAGTTTGAAAAAATGTATTCTGAAATAAATGTGTTTGATAAAATACAACCTCACTCGCAAGTTCAGATAAGTTACAATGAGTCGGTGCGAGTTGACTGATTGGGGATGCCGCTCACAAAATCTCTTGTAGTATGCATTAAATTACCAAATAAACACTAGTATGCAAACCAAAAAACGCATAGTACATGATGTTTATAGAAAGATTAAAGTTTTATAGTACCCTTATCACGAGTTCAAAAAAAAATCACATTTTCTCTTACTACAAGTGTCATTTTAGAGACTTAATTAATCTTATTACGAATTAAATGTTATTTTAGATTATTTTTTTATTTTTTACCACTTTATTCTAGTTTTATCTCGTTTATTTAAAAAAAATATATAAACAAATTTATGATTGTGAAATAATTAAGAGAGAAAAGATGAAACAATTAAATAAAAATATTATTAATTGATTGAGAGTGTATTAATTAAATATTCATATTACATTACTTAATTTTGAATGAAAACTCTAAAATGACAATTAAAAAAAAAAGAAAAAATATATTTTTTAAAGGAGAAATACAAGTCATCCACGGAAGACATGGCAAAAGTTGTGAATATAAGTGACACAAATTATTTGTTACACCCTGAAGTACACATCAAGGTATTCTCAAAGCACATGAACCTCTAATTAAAAAAACAAATGAAACTTTAATTAAAACTAAAATCAATCAACATTGAAACAAATTCTTTATCCTTATTTTTAAAATATTTAGATTTTAAAAACGAAAACAAAACTTCTAATAATATAGTTGAGCTACTGTCTTCCCACTCTTTTGAAAACCAGATATGACTAACATGCACTGCGCCTATTTTTGGACAGAAAATTGACCTAACTCATTAAAAATAATAATTAAATTATATATAATTTACTAAACCAATTCTACGAGTGGGGTTGAATTGAAGCAGTTCAAGTGGTCACTCTTCCGTTTCTTCTATATTATTTAATTATCTTTTTGTATGATGACGAAGTTACATACACTGCGTATTAAGAATGTTAAGTGAACATTCGAGTTTAACTCAATAATCAAATAAGCTACGCTGCTACACAAGCTCTATGTGAGGAGTGGTACAAGTTTTTCTTATTGTCAATTATAAAAACATCCGGAGTCCTTGCGCCACTAATTATACAAGTGAAATGTGGGCCATATGTAAGAAAAAAGATCAAACCTAAAACATAGAAACATCAATATTCCAACTCACAAACTTCAAATCAAACCGACCATTCATTTAGTGCGAGGACTTCGTTTCCTTTTAATCCGACTTCATAAATTTCCATTTATTCCTGTCCTCTTCCTACCTCTACGTGGTCAATTCTCCTTGTTATGGTGGAAAAGCCTTATTTTATATTAATTTTGACCTACTCAATAGAATACCTTTTTCTTCAACTGCAACATTTACCATGTTGCCCCCTAGGGTCCGTTACATTGAAAAGAAAGTTAACCATGTGTGGTCTAATTGATAGACACATTATTCAGGTCCCACACACAATGATGGCAACGGGTCGGGTCGGGTCAGTCAGACCAGTCCCTCCACTCTATGGGCTGGGTCGGGTCGCGGGGTTGTAATAATTTTTTATTAAGTTTAAAAAAATATATATATATGATAATCATATATATATATTACTAAAAAATTAAATCTAATATTAAAAATAATAATAAAATTAAGAAATATTAGTATTGTATATTTATAAGTATAATTATAAGTTTTTCTTATCTTTTATTTTGCTTTATTAATATATATTATTCATAATAAATATATATATATGTTAAATATAAAACTAAATGTAAAAAAATATAAATAATTATATGCAATAAATAATGGCCGGGGTGAGTCGAGTACCCGCGGGGCGATGATAGTACCCAGGCCCGGCCCAACACGTGTCACGGGGCGGAGTGCCCCAAACGGAACGGCTCGCTCTGAGCGGGCCGGGATTTAATTGTCATCCATACATCTGCGCTATATTACTAATTTAATGTACACTTTAATTATATGCTTCCACGTGGTTTCATATGAAGATTATTTAAGTGTATTTGTCTTTACGTATTTATATTTATTTTTCCTCATTGTTTTTCTTCCTTTCACCAACTTCTCTCTATCCCACTCTTGCCCTCTTCATCTCTCTCCTATCTCTTCTTCCACGCCACCTCTTTTTTTCTTTTTCTTCAGATTTTTCTCACTATATCTCTATTTTTATTTTTTACCATTTTTTTTACCGATCACTATGTTTTTTACTAATTATTCAACACAATAAGAATAACCAAATTTTTTTATTGATGTCCGACACCAATATTTTTATTTGCGTTAAGTAATTTTTTGATTGATATTTCCATATAAATAGAAAAGTTTTTGATTTATATAATTATTTGATACTTGATTGTCTAATTTATACTATTTGATATACGATACTGATCAATTCGATACCTTTATTTTTCAATTTATATTATTTAATCTACATGATAGATGGATCAATTTGACTACTATTTTTTTTAGATATCCTTATACAACTTTAAATTTTATTGTATACTACTTTACAATTCTATATTAGTTGTTGTTTTTTATTGTGTTTTATGAATTGTAATTTTGTTTGATACTTTTGGATCGTATACTTTATTTGTTGAGATTATATATTAAGTTATATTTTCAAAAAAAAAAATTATTATTTTTATATTAAATATAACTCACGAGAAATATAAAATTATTTTTAATAATAAAATAACGTGTTCAAATAGTTAACGCAATACACAACTCTATTTACGCTACGCGATGTTGGGATCAAAACGCAACGCGTTGCGTGATACGCATTTTAAACACTAATTTTTTTACCTATACCAATCTCTTTCTTTTTACTTTATATCTCTATCCTTTTTAAATCCTCCCAATAATACTATCACTTTATCCTTGTCATTATTCTTCTCATTCTTAAATGTCCCAAAAAGAGATTTGACATATGAACTTTGATTTTTATTTTTTATTATAATTCTTAATCCATGATCGATTTATGTGTATGATTGAATTGAGATGTCAAGTGCTGTTTTATAAGCCATCGAACATGAATTGTGATTTTTTTTTAATCATTCCACAGAGGCAAATGTTACTCTTCCTTAAAACGTGTATTTTATTTTTTATTTCAAGAATTACAAATGAAATAAACTTCCAATTTCTTTGTTGAAATTATTTTTTTCAGTCTTCCTCTGTGCATGTGATTTTTGCTTTGACGAGATTTTCTAAAATTTTGAAAATTCCCGATTGTTCTATGTAATTTAGGGTTTATTCCATAAATTTCAAATAATTATTCAGATGAAATTGACCTTTATTTTTTTAATTCATAATGGTGCGTAATTCAAAATTTTAAAAATTTTCGTTATGCATTTGTCCTCATTATATTCCCCGCCAGTGTTTGTTTAAATTCTTATTGCATACTGATTTTTTGTTTCACGTGTTAGCTAACTAATTTTGAAGATGGAGCATATATTTATTTGATTTGTATATATTATTTACAAGATGGAAATGCATGATAGATTTTGAATTTTGGGTATGATATACATTTGGGATTTTTTGAATTATTTCAATGGGTCTCAAATTGTATTCCGATATGATATTACACATTTGAAGATTTTCAACTTATTTGAATGTGTATAATTTTCTTTATTATTTACAAAATATAATAATATTTTGAATAAAATTTGTTGTATATTTGATCAAATATAGCATACCCTCACCGTTTTTTGTTTTTTTTTAAACCTTTTAAATAATATAATTTTAGAAAAAGTCTATACTCTCCTATATTTATTTTTGTTTTTATTTTTCACAATGATATATTTATATTTTTTCAACATTAGTTGGTGTAGTATTAACAAGATATTTTATTCCAAGTGATTATTACAATTAAATAACACATAAAATATAGAATTAATTTTACAATATTAGGAGAAAATAATTTTCAAAGGTGACGATTGTGCATTTTATCAGTAAATATTGTGCAATATCATGGTCACAATTGTACATACTTCATTAGTGTGCATGTATTACCTTCCATTTTCTATTTGGGCAAGTTCTCATATTATGGCATTCTCGTTCACCACAAGTCTTGCACACCCCTCGTTTTTACTTCTTCAGATTCTCTTCGATTGAATTTTCTTTGCCACTCTTTTTTCAAACTTCAAAAACCAACCACAGAGGCATAAGACTTGTATGTAGAGCTAGGTGTCATGAACATCATATGTCGAATTAGCTCACAATTTTGGGAAGAACAGTCAACAGCACCTGTAAAACTTTATGCCGAATCAATGCACAATACAGTGAGTCATTATACCATGTACCTAGGTGCATCTTACAAAATGCAACCAGTAATTTAATTTATCATCGCATATAACTGACATATATCATCACATATAACTAATACATATCATCACAAATAATTGAAATTCTAAATCTAAAATCTAAAACACTAAAATGAAAAAATAAACCTAAAAAGAAAAATAAAACCCCAGAAAATAAAAAACTAAACCCTAAAATGGAAAACAAAACTCTAAAATTGAATATTAAACTCTAAACCTTAAATTTCTATCACATATCATCAAATATAACTTACACATATCATCACGTATAATTAGCACATATATCATCACTTATAACTGGTAGAATGATAGATTTTTGTTGGAACCTCAAAATGAAAAACTAAATAAAAAATGGAAAACTTAACCTTAAAGTGGAAAATTAAACCCTAAAAATGGAAAATTAAACCTTAAGATGGAAAAATAAACCCTAAACTCTAAATTCTTTTCACATATCATCACGTATAACTATCATATATTATCACGTATTGTCTTACATCATCACGTATAACTAAATGATAATATATTTTTACAGGGTGCACCTAAAACAGCACACAGACCACTGTTAATGGGATAGATAAATTATTTAAGACTTCATAACATGCACAATTTAATGCACCATTGTGCACAAGTTAGTACATTATCGTGCATATATTGACACTTACTTTTACACAAACCACATCACACATACATCAACTAAAACGACAGTAAAACGTGTGTAGAATTGTTAAATCATATGGGACATACTTTGCACTGGTTAATGCATTACTTTACACATGATGAAACACAAATGTGATATCAATCAACGAAACGCATTGAACTGTTAATAATCAAACGGTAGCCTTATTATTTTGAGTGCAAAAAACCAGTTTCATTGTATTTTAATAATATGGCATGGTCATGTGATTTGAGAACTTCAACAATATACGATTTATACATTTTTTTAAGTTTATTTATGTATCAATCCACGCAACGATAACCTAATAATCTTCGAAGTGCAAAACTCCAGGTAAATAACCCCAAAATCGAAAGAAAAAAAACTATGCCTGAATCGAAAATATCTGAAAATTAAATGAACTACTGTAAATTAAAAAGGAATAGTACCTGATTCGTATTCAATCGCAACCATTGTAGTGTATCAAATATCGAATCTCGTAGAAACTAGATAAAATCGAGCAGGCCCTCCAAAATCAAAGTTCGTACAAACCAGGAAAAATCGAAAGGCAAGGGGCATGCAACCTCGAATTAGAAGGTGCCTTCAAAATCCAAGGTTGTAGAAACGAGATGAATTCAAACAGGAAAGGGTGTCCAAAATCTCGAGTCGATCTTCAATTTTGATTTCCCTAAAACAGGGTTCTTTAAAGACGGGGTTGTTCATTGTTTTTCACAAAGGTAGAACATTTTGTTTTTTTGAAATTTTTGATGAAATTTTTTGGGGGGCTAATTTATAATAATGAAGATTATGGGGTTAATTGAAAGTGTTAATTTAAGGTGAAAGAAATTTTTTTAATTCGTTTTATTTATATAACAAAAAAGAAAAATCGTATAATTTGCTAAAATGTATTTAGAGGATGTTGAATGATACGCCACTAAAATAAAATAATTAATCATTAATTCAAATTGAGAAGAAATTATAGTACACAAATATATTTTAGTTACTTTACTTTTTTAAACTTATTATTAAAAACTAAATTCTTAAAAATAAATAATTTATAATTATAGCAATAATAATAATAATAACAATAACATATACATGATTGAATAAAAAAGTAGTAAGTTTGTAACTTTAATTCTAAATTCAATTTTTAACCATAAGTTTTAAAAATTAAAGTAACTCGAAATATTTTGTGTATTAAATGTTAGTCTTTTTTATACTCCCTACGATTCATATTAAGTGTCGTTTTAGAAGTTAAATTTTGTTTCAAATTAGTTGTCATTTTAGAACTTTTTACCCATTTCTTCCAACTTTATCCCTACTCATATAAAAAACCAAAATAAATTTATGATACTAAGATAATTATTAGTACAAATGTAGAAGAGTTTAATTAGTATTATTATTAATTAATTAAGGGTGTATTAGTCAAATTTACATGCTCCTTAATTTTAGACATAAATTCTAAAATGACATTTAATTAAAAAATGGAGGGAGCAGATATTTTATCTGTTTTCATGGCATGATGTTTCTTTTCCACATGAATTCTTGATTAACCATTTTATTTTGAGTGCATATTAATTAATATCAAATATAATAATAACAATAAAATATATGAGCTTTTGGGTTTAGGACCGCAAGATGTGGTGTTAAAATCTTATGCAAATTATTATGTAAATTTGGGTGCATGTTGTACCACACACTTGTTTGAAAAGAATCTATTTAATGTAATAAATATATATCTGTCTCAAAATAATTTTTATTATTTATTGTGCTAAATTTTCATATTTACTGTGATAAATATACATTTATAAATATGTAACATGCATAAAAATATTCATATTCGATGTTCTAGAGATGTTCATATCTATAATGGTAAATGTTCATTTTTATTGTAACTTCATGTGGATTATGATAAATATCAATCTTCATTTCTATAAATGTTATATATATCTTAATCATCTGCAATATGATAAATATTAATCCAAATATGATAAATGTACAAATTTTCATATGATCGATGAACATATAATAAAAAAAAAGTATATTTAATCGAAAAACATTTCGTTACATTAAATATTTATATTTAGGTGTACGGTATAATATACGTACAGATGTAACTAATCATAGCCAAAAGTCTCAAGTCTTGGATCGATAATTCATATCTTTTAAATTGATTAAAAAAACCTTTTACACCTTTAATTGATAGTTAACGTATTTTTTAAAGGGAAAATTCTCGTATAGTATATATGTATATATGTTAATTGCCATTTAATCACTTAAATATGTTTCTTCCCATATAAAACCATATATTTCCCATTAAATCACAAATTACATTTCATATTATCTAAATTACCCCTATATATTTATATTTTTATTAATTTCCTATATATTTTATTGTTGTTTTCTTATATGTATATCTCAAACATCTATATCTTTCTATTTTTCACCGTAAGTTGGATGTCACCATCGTTCTTTTTTTTTTNTTTTTTTTTTTCCTATTTATTATCAGATCGGAGTGAGACAACCATGAACCAGAATACTTATTTGGATCTTGTGGAATCCAACTATCGCCATCTTGGTGGGATTCAGGCGAGGACCAGCATGAAAAAAGCTGGTCCTAGGAGCAGCATTATTAGTCACCCTTGGATCAAAGTAGTTTCATTAGTTACCCTTAAATCAAATTAATTATCATGAGTTATTTCTTTTATTGTACATGCATTTATTGTTATCCCCTTAATTTCTCAACTCTTTTTTCAAAAAATAATTTCGGTAAGTTATGAATAATTTAATTCACCCCTCATTAATTAGTTGGCCAAAATTCAATTAAATTTGGGGATTTTGATAATTTTTATTTAATTGTAAAAAAGAAAAGAGAAAAATTATAAATTCTATATAATGAATTAAATTTGGAAAAATACACATAAAATATTATAAAATTATTTGTAATAAGATAAATAAATCATAAATTTTATGACTAAATTTTAATAATTAATTAATTAATCTAATAAATAAAACTAAGAACTATCATAAAATAATAGACCAAGTTTTTATTTAGAATTAATAAGTCTGAAGAAAGGGAAACAAATTAAAAATAATATTCTCATTTTGTAAGAACAACATTATATTAACTTCTAACAGAAAAATATTTTTAACTTTTAAATTATAAGTTCTTAAATATTGTTTCGTAAAAATTAGTATAATATATATATATATATATATATATATATATATATATAAGCTCTTCAAAACAATATTTTATTAGCTTATATGATTAAAAAAAATATGATTCTTATAAAGCTATATTATTTTTGTTCTCAATAAAAAAAAAAAAACAAAAAAAACACGGGCATGGCAATCTGTATGAAAAAAGCAATTGAGAAATTAAAGGGATAACAATAAATGCATGTACAATAAAAAAATAACCATCCAAATTTAATTAAATTTTGGCCAACTAATTAATGAGGGGTGAATTAAATTATTCTTTACTTACGTAAATTATCTTGTAAAAAAATAATTGAGAAATTAAGGGGATAACAATAAATGCATGTACAATAAAAGAAATAACTCATAATAATTAATTTGATTCAAGGGTAACTAATGAAACATCTTTGATTCAAGGGTGACTAATAATGCTGCTCCTAGGACCAGCTTTTTTCATGCTGGTCCTCCCCTGAATCCATCTTGGTGTGCTGATGAACTGAATTGAAAAGGAATCACAAGCATGTTGAGTGCATCATCATTATCTTGTCTGCTAGGAATACAAATAATATTAATATATAATTCATATTGTTATTATATTTAATTGAAAATGCTCAAACACCCATGAGATGGAGTATACTGTTATCTTGTCCGATCTTCAATTTCTGAAATTCTTATATTTTTCTACTATTCTTTTATTTATACTAAGTTTTATTTTAATTGTTTAGTCCTATATAACAGATTATAAAGAACTTATCTCAATTCACACATAAGCGTACAAACCCTGTGTAAATTTGAGATCCGTAAAACAAGAATCTTCTTTTGTAATATAAATTTTAATAGAGTTAGTATGTAATTTTATAAAGCATATGGAATTGACCGACGATGACTGATGACAGTTACGACGGGCAGTATAAAATTATGGCGGATAGTATGAAATTAACATGTACTGATAAATTTTTGTTGAACCAAATTTGAAAGAAAGAAGAAAAAATGGTTAATAAGGACATATTAGTACTTTTATATAGTAATTTAAATTAAATATGAAGTTAGAATTTCATTTGATTATTTAGGATAAATTTTTTACCTTTACGAGCATATGGTCGATGCCCTTTCCCTATGCTTTAAATCTCCTGTTAAGCAAATGTACATAGAAATCTCCCCTATATATTAATGCAAAATTCTCTTATCCTATGTGTCTGATTCTCATGCTTCGTTAACTTCGTAAAAAATTATGAAGCTTCGCTATCACCCGAGCGGTTCTTCTATAGAACCAGATAGGCCTCTATTAAGAATCCCTATAAATGACATGACATTCATTTGAGCCCTTAATCATTTTTTTCTTTTTATTTTTCCTTCTTTTTTTTATAAATGCACGGTGGGATGAATGTCATGTGTTATATAGGGCTCCGTAATGGAGCCCTATCTGGTTCTATAGAAAAATTCATCACCCGAGTCTAATATTAACCTATTTTAATATTATTATTTTATTATATGTTTCCTAATTTAATATTTTTTTATTATTATATTTTTCCTAATTCAATATTTTCCTTTTGTTGTATGTTACCTAATTCAATATTTTATTTATCATATTTTCTCTAATTCAAAATCTTACTTTTATTCTCCTAATATTAAAATATAAATAAGTCATATCCCCTATATATTAATGCAAAATCCTCCAGTCTTATGTATTTGTTTCTCACGCTTTGTTAGATTTGAACAAAATTCTGGTGTTTCGATGTTATCTGAGCCTAATATTTACCTAATTTAATATTTTCTTTATATTGCATGTTACCTAATTTAATGTTTTCTCTAATATATTTTTTCTAATTCAATATCTTACTTTCGTTTTTAAATATAAAATATAAATAGTTTATATCTAATTAGAAAAAATCTATATAAGTTGAATTAATTTCTGTTTATAATAAGAACTTGAACTAATTTCATTAGAATTTTAAGTATTTATTTAAAAAAATACGAGTTATATAAAATTATTACAAAATGAAATAAATATAAAAAATATAAACTTAATTTTTTTATCTAATCCTAATATAATGAATTTAAAATAACATTAAAATATATATGAAAAACTATTGTTACGCAAAAAAAAGGGGGGGAAACTAAAAGATAAAAAAAAATAATAATAAATTATTTACGCCTAGGAAAATAAATTTAAATATATTCTATATATTTTTATCTAATCCCAATATAGTGGATTGATACACACATTATATATATCTATACGAATAAATTAGTGTTTTATGCAATATATATATATATATATATATATATATATATATATATATATATAATATTAAATATACTACAATTTGGATGTACGACATTTTTTCAATATAATTATGAGTGTCTTATAAATTTAATTTTTTATATCACATATTCACATGTGACGCACGGGTGTTGTATGTTTTATATTTTCTCAAACTCAATTTTCTATGGATTTCACCTTCAAGTATAGGGTATTTTGATATACCTCACAACTAATTTTGTAACACGGAAATAAAAAATAAAAATTCTTTATTTTGAAAACTAGTCTTACTGTAATTAAAAAAAATAATGTTGTGATTTGTGTGTAAAAATTATTGATTGTAAAATACAATCTTTCTGTAAATAGAACAAATAATGTTACGATTTATATGTAACATTTTCAGTAATATTCTTTAATTATTTTTAATAAATATTATTTTTTTTCAATTCCCACATAATATGCGGGTGTTAAATTAGTAAACGAATTAAAAAGAAAACCTCGAGAAGCATGAGTTTTATTTGGGCTACTGCGTGCGTATATTCAATTTGGGTTGTCGGATACTCGGTCATGACATTTTCTGTTAATGCCTTGTTGGGCTACAAGCTGAGTTGGGCTATCGTAATATTATAATTATAAAATGTTTATAGGAAATGACACGCACCCAACCCAACATTTGGAAAATATGATATTTTTACGCTCGTTTACTTTTCATGAATATCTTTACGTTTTGTTTCAAATATATATTGTCAACTTCTGAATTATCGATACACGAAACAAATAAGAAATAAAATAGACATATAAACAACAATATAATAATATAAAAATAATTATCAAACATTAAGAAACACACAAACCTAAAATTGTATAAAAATATAAATCAGATCCAAATTTCAGTAAAATGTTTTTTCTCTCTCTCTCTCTCTCTTTTTTTCTTTTTCCTATCAAACAAACATTTTATTAGCAGTTGGAGCCATGTAATATTTTCTTTTGAATGTACCTTTTTTTGTTTTTTAATCTTTGACTCTTCGTGGGCTGGATTCCAAATAATATAAATCTAACGTCCTCCTACTCATTTGGGTTTACAGGCCCGWGTACAAATATCCAAACTCTACTAATTTGGGTATTATCAGGTGCACTCGAGTGCCATACACTTAAGAATTAATATTTAATATAACGTAAATATAGTTTTTTTAATTGAGCGTACTTGTTATATGTTTATATATATTATTAAAAATATATATTTCTCATATTTTAGATGATTCAGATATATACATTTATAAAAATGAAGATTGATATTAATCATAATCGAGATGAATTTCTATCTACAATTAAAATGAACATTTATTAAAACATAACATTTATACATCACATTGAATATTCAATTATGAACATCAATATGAATATTTTATTCATGTTACCTGTACATAAATGTATATTTATCATATTAAACATGCAAATTTATTACAATAAATATAAAAAATTATTTTGATGAATGTGTAAAATAATTTGCACATATTTTATGAAATAAAGCACTATTCTATTGTCAATCTCCTTTTTCATCTAAATTTGATGTATCGTCTTTTCGTGCTTTGTGATTATTGTGATGTTTTGTGTATCTGCAAAATTTATTAAGAACAAACAAAATTAGAAGCTGATAGACCCAAGATTTGAACCCAGGCGAACCCAATGAAGGCAACAAAGCATTATCCGTTGGGCCACTAGCTAACTTGTGACACCAAAATATATAGTGATTTAGGCTTAAATATATAACTTTAATTTGTTAATTGGTTGCACGGCTTCAAATAAATGTGAGGGATATTACAATTTCAAGTTATTAATTGAGAATAGGTTCGATTTTTTTGATTTTTTTTTACAGATTTATTAAATTATTGTGTTGTTCTTGCCTTTTTTTTTTTCCCCGTTAGACTCGATTTAGAGTTGGATGAAAACAATTCGAAATTGATAATAAAATTGAAGATAACTTCACAGTTGTCTTTTAGTTCAATGAAGTCTTCTACGTGTGTAACAAGATCTATTATAAATTAGTTGTTATGAATTCAATTTTGTCGATTTATTTTAATTATAATACTACGAATTAATAAATTATGAATTCCACACCAAGAGTTTCAAAATCTAATACCTTCAATTAACTAAAAGCATCTCTAATGCATACTATGAATTGGAAAAAAAAAAATATGACACGTCAGCAAATAGATAATATTTAGTAAAAATACTTATTCAATGCATGGTGTGAGGTATCATATTAAGCTGACGTGACATTCAAAAAAATAGAAGATGTGGGGTGCTCTTTCTACATGTAGAGGATCAGTGTATGACTCAGCAATTTCTTTTTCTTCTCCAAAATTTTTGCCATGACTTCATATTTGTACAATTTCCTTTTCTTCTCCAAATTTTTTTCCATGCCTTCATATTTATAATTATGTTCATGAGTAGGTTAATTATTTTATTATTTAATCTAAATAAGATAAATACCACGTAATTAGCATTAATAAAATTATAAAAAGACCCATTGGAGAGTTACTCTTGGATTGTACCGTCTATTCAATCCATGACCATATATTTATTTGCCACATCACCTCCAATCATAGTATGCATTGGAGATGCTCTAATAATTTATATCCTCTGAAAATTAAGTTGCGGTTATCTCGGGTATATTTAAAGAAAATCTTAAAAACAATATTGGTTTTATTACAACTACTTTCACGAAGATAAAACTAAAAATAATATTAAAAAAATATATAACTGGTACTTTTTTTTATAAATTTTATATTTTTAGAATTTTCTCAAATTTTAGATGTGTGTTGTAAGAATAATGTCTTATTAAATTATAACATGTAAATTTTTAAAAAAGTGATTTTCTCAACATTTAGATCTATATTATCTTTTTCCCCTCTCGAAATGAATATTAACGAACACTATAAAAAAGAAAGCATAAATAATTTTGTGTATCGCACGAGTAAAAACCCTCGAAAAATATTTATCGTCAAAAATGGTGTAATTATAAATATAATAAACAACGTTTCAATTTGTAAGTATTATTTTCAATTTTGATTTTTTTTTAATATTATTACTCTTTTATGAATTCCATTTAATACTCAGTCTTTAATACATATAGTATGCGGTGTATATTAAATTATATAATCATTCATTTTGTATTTTTAACTTTAATTACCTTTTTTATGTAACTCATAATTATATCACAATGGATTTAGAACGAAATATGATTGAATGGTTGACACTACTTGATACGTGCATAATATAAAAAGTTAAGATGTGATTACAATGTTCGAAGATGGATGTGACTTACCTTTAATCTATCGGATAATCAAGAAGTTAAATTGTTGATATGCTCGTAGTATTTTTTATCTAACAAATTTATGTAACACACGAGTCATAAACTATATTAATTATATAGCAAAATCAACATGGTGTTTTATTTGTTAGTAGTTGTTGCTTATGTTATGTTGATAGTTTGCGTGAGGACTTGTTTTTTTTTTTATAATGAATCATAAACCAACTTACGTCCTGTGTTTGAAATTGTCACATATTATGTATAAATTGTTAATTTTTAGTGGACTATAAGTTTTGTGTTTATTAAATTTTCGTTGTAATATACTGTGCACTTCAAATTATATCATATATTTATTCAGTTTGTGTTTTGTGTTATTATCTCTTACTTACCCTTTTTTTTAGGAACTCTTAATTACCTTAATTATGAAAATAGTCTAATTACAAAATTAATCTAAATATGATATATATTTTAGAAAAATTAAATAAAATTCATACTTAGAGTTTCAAATAATATAAATAAGTAAATTATGAAAGTATATAAATTTAAAGATTATTTTACAAGATTATCTTAGAATGGATTTATAAATTATCAACAAATGTAATCTAAGCATATTAATGAATTTCATTTGGCTACCGCACATCGCACATGATAATATGAAATGTTGAGTTATGGGCAACTAATAAAATATGTCAAAATGATCATGATAATGATACGAAATACTTATACGGTATGCATATTGAAATCTTAATCAAAAAACCAAGAAGAAAAGATGTATTTTTTTTAATTACCCGTATTTTTAGGGTTTTTTTTTTATATCTATCACAAATTTAAAAAACAAAATCGTTTTGTAACCTATGTTTATGTCGCAATTTCGAGAGTTAAGAGATAAAAACAGTTGGAAGTTCTATGTTGAAACGAGGATGACATCATTGTGAATGAAATAGTAAAACGCATAATGTACTTTATAAGAAGATTTTTCATAATTTAAAGTGAATAATTTTATAATTTAGTGATACGATTAATTTTATTTATCGAATTGATCATCTATTTCTTAAAGTTCCGACGGGCGATTCAAGGTAGAAAGAGCCACGAACTTGGCATCTATTATTGAATTGATCCGATAATACCCATTTTGGGAATTAGTGTAACATACTGGTCTTATTGTTGTTATAATGTTATTATTTTAAAAAAGAAAAGTACTGACAAGAAGGCATAAAATAAAATAAAATATCAATAAAGGATCAAGACAGATATCATCAAGCCTCCTATTAACATCGGCACAATCTACTTAATTAAGTTTACTAAATGTATATCGTTACTTTTTATAAAGTATTCAAAATATAAAAGTAATAATTTGTAAAGCTTGTTTTTAAAAAGAAGGGAAAAATAATAATAATAATAATAATTACTCATTGTGATAAAAGTGAGCAATTTGGTGTCACCCTCAAATGCGAGAAAAGTCGCTTTCCACCAAATTTGAGTCGTGGTTCAGAGATAGAATCATCCTTGTGGATATGCTATTTTGAATTTTCCAAACATTAATTTAATGCAAGTTTGTACTTTGTGGTGATGTTGTTGCACCCGAAACATGACAACGGACAACATTTCAATATTCTTCATCCTCATCATCTTAATTTTCCCAGGCCCAACCCAACGGCCAACATTCAACCACCCTTTCTTACGTAAACAGCAGCCACCAGTCCATCAGTCCGAACCGTCACACCATGCATTTATGGGCCCAAGCTTTTTATTTTTAAATCCACTAAATAAATAAACTAACATAGTAAGCATTTTTTATTCACAATTCACCCTAAAACTTTTGAAAAGCACAATGACCCCCTGTCGGTCCCCGGTCGGGCTCACTTAATCTTCGTCGGAGCAGTATTAATAGCGATAACAAATTTGAAAAAAAAAAGTAAAATTATATGAGTTTTTGTTTAAAACTCCAATAGTCAAGTATCGTTTTTGTCCAAACAATATCAAATATAAAAATAGTGAATTTATATGATATATTTTTTAATAATTAATTCAACATAAATATATTTTTATCCAAACAGTGTTGAAAATAAAAATAATAATAAATTTATTAATTTTAAGAAAAAGAATATTACAATTGATGGCACTTAACGTCCTGGCTACGCCATTGTTTATACAAGAAAACCTGATTTTATAAAAATCACACCATTATATGAGTGCAAAATAAGATGTTAGGTCCTAAGAACCGCTTCATGCCTAAACTCCGGTGCATGAGAGAATTAGAGAAACAACAACAAAAGAAAAAATGTATAATGAATACAATTTGAAATAATTGTATTCGACAACAAATAATAATTAGACATTTATAAATTTTAAGAAGTAAGATATCAATTCAACATATATCGATAACATAATAATTAAAAAAATGTTTCACTGTCGATTCCCTTATAGTATTTATGTGTATTGAGTAAATAATAGAAATAGTAAAGAGGTACTAATTAATAAAAATATGTTTTCTTTAAGAAGGCCTTTCATTATATGCTCTTATATGTTTATCATGAGTTTGTATTGTCTATGATAATTAGTTAATCGTATAAAATGATACTGTACTTTAAAAACGGTGTGATCCATCGTTGTTCTAATTTGTATTAAAGACAATTTGTAGGTTTTAGACTTTTAGTGCTTTTAGAATGAGGCATCACCACTTGTAAGCAAGTTGTTTTATTTAGTAATACCTGACTATTAATTGTTACGTTAGAGAAAATTTATTCTATATTTTAGTTCAATTTTATAAATGAATTATGGATCTATTTTCAATTCAACAAGGTGAAAACCTAATACAAATTAGCTTCGAATGGGTAACAACAAATCATAAAATGCAAGATTTTTCGATGTGGCGTGAATAATTACAAAATGCAGTACAGTATAACTGATTAGTGAACTTTGATAAGCCTAAAATAATATGAATTTTTCAACATGTGAAATACTATAAAGCATGAGATCCAATTTTCACGCATTAGGAATATATAGGACTCCTGATTGTTTTTAATGCTCCATTTGTGATAAAGTCAATCCTCCCTTTTCCTTCGTGAAATTAACTTCACTTAGTCTTCACATCCACATACTATATTTCCCAATTTCAACCTTATTTTTAATTTTTGTTGTATCTTATTTTTATATAGTATATCTATTATCTTTATGTTTATAATATAGTTTATCAATTTTTTCTTAGTTAATTACATATACCATGTGTTATATATACAAAATTCAAAATGCAACACATAATCGAAATATCAAATTCGAACAAATATTTTATTTTCCTACCCAAACAAGCAAATTCGATAAGAGCAATTAATAACATATGAGAATTTGCAAATAATATCACTTCATGCCTAATTCTTACCAAACTAATTAATATGCCTCATAAAAACACACTTAATTTGCTAGTGCATTAGGCTTGTTGATTCCACCTGCAGTTATATTGCCTCACATGCAATTTGTGGCGATTTGTGTGTTTGAAGAGGTAGCTAGGACTTGGGGATATTTGGTCGTGCCTAAGTTGCAATACCTCTTAGCCTTACTAATTGATCAACATTTTAATTATTCAATTAGTTGGGTTTATCTTGTTTTATTAAGTATACTAGTTTAACACCTGTGTATTACACGAGATTTATAAAAAACTAAATATAAAATATATTTATGAACATTATAAAGTTTTAAATTTAAAATAAAAAATTGAAAGGACGTGTATCTCAACCCGTGCCCTGTTCAATTTATTAATTATTATWATTATTGGTTAATATTATATTTTAATGTTCACATTAAATTCATTAATAATTATATTTGTATACTTATAAAAAATCAAAAGATATCACATTTCAACCCGTCTCTAATATATATTAATTAATTATTATTAACTCATTTTATACTTTTATGTTTAATTTAATTTTTAGTAATTATAGTTACATACTTTGAGAAATTCAAAAGRTGTCATAGTCTCAAGTCTTCTTGCAATGTGTCATTGTCTAATAAATATTAATTAATTATTGTTAAAGAACTTTATTTTCTTATATTTAGATTGAGTTTGTTACTAATATTTAGTTACATACTCCAATTATTGCAAATATATCATAATTTACCTATACATAATATTTAAAGTTTCAAAATTAAATTATTTCAACTTTTATTATAAATACAATTTATTATTTATTTTCATATATAATTACTTTTTTTKTAATTAAAATTATTTCATATGTRATTTATCTTTTAATTAAAATAATTAATGTAAATTTTTTTCTACTAATTATATATGACTTATTTATATTTTTATATTAGGAGTATAAAAGATTATTGAATTAGACAAAAAATAATAAAAGAAAATTATTAAGTTAGGCTAAATATAATAAAACGAGAATATTAAATTAGGCAAGATATAGTAAAAGAAAAATATTAAATTAGATATATATTGGGCTTGGATGACACATAAGCAAACGAAACACCAAGATATTTTGTTATCCAAGCAAACATACGAAGTTGACACATAGATTTTGAGGATTTTACATTAATATATACTTGTTTAAAACCCTTGTATCACACGAAACTTATCAAAAGATAAATATAAAAAAAAAAAGTGATAATTACTGAATTTTAAATCTAAAATAAATAATTAAAATAATTATTCCATACCTGTACCTTGTACACGTCTAATCTATTTATTAATTATTATAAATATTAAATAATTTTATATTTGATATTTAAATTGAATTCATTAAATCTTAATTACATACTTACAAAAATTCAAAAGGCGTCACATTCTAAACCCTATTAATTATTATTATTATTATTATTAAATTATTTTATATATTAATGTTTAGAATAAATTTATTAATAATTATTAGTTACATATTTTGAGATATTTAAAAGTTATCATACTCTCAACCCGTGTCGCATTGCACTGGTGTCTAATCAATATTTATTAATTATTAGTATATAATTTAATATTTTTATATTAAAATTGAATACATTACTAATATTAGTTACATACTTAGATTATTATAAATAACTCATATTTTACCTATATAGAATATTTAAAACTCCAAAAGTAAAATTATTTTAAATTATATTATCAATAAAAACTATTTAATAATTTTCATAATAAAATTTTTATTAATTATAATTTTTTCATATGTGATTTTCTTTTAATTAAAATAACTAATTTAGATCTTATCTACTAATTATATATAATTTATTTTTATTTTATATTAGAAGAGTCAAAAGAAAGTATTGAATAAGGAAACATATAATAAAAAAAATTAAATTAGGTAAGATACAATTAAAAAAAATATTAAATTAGGTAAATATTAGGTTCGGATGACACATAAGCAAGCGAAGCACCAGAATTTTTTATTTATCAAACGAAGCATACAAAACAAACACATAAGTTAGAAGGATTTTGCATTAATATATAGGTGTGATACTAAGATATTAGGGTACTTATGGAGTGCACACGCATCACATTCCCAACTTTTTGGGTTGTAAATGACTCAGGCCAACTTGAGCTTTTGTTAAGATCGGTTAATTTAAAAAGTTAACGATCTAGAGTCTGGATCAAACTTTTACCGAGCTTTATATATGGGCTCAATTAAGCTTGTTAAGCTCAATGAGCTTAAATATTGAATTGTCATAAAATTTAAAATTCACATGTTTATCAATTTATATACATTAACATATAATAAAATATACATAATACGTATTATTAACTGTAAAATGTAATATAAACTATATATACTATCAGGCAGTGACGTACCATAAAATGTGATCGGGGGTGCGAATTTAAAAAGAAAAATACAACACACAACTTAATATAAAATTCATATATTAATATCACATGTTTTATAATAACACTCTACAAAATTTCATATTTTGATATTATCGTTTTTAACTATAACAAGAATGTCCCGCTTAATAAGTTTATAATCTAATTTATTAAAAATTATATTGTTAATAGAGTGCACAATAAGAACACAATATATTGTTTTTTTTACCAATCTGTTATGCACTAATGTTCTAACTTAAATCGCAAGCCTTATATTTTTCGGGTCTTATATTTTTCCCATTTACTTTCATTTATATTTTTATATTTAAATACTACTTTTATATATTTATTAACTCTATTTCATTATATATATATACACATACCAACATAAATATTTTTAACTTTTTTAATTATAATATTAATTTATTATTATTTCAAAATTAATATTAGGACAACATATTTTATTATAATGGATAATTCTCCTATAGTACATATAGGTAAACTTATTCTCCCATATAATCACAGTAGATAAATTTCTTCTCATTCAGAGTAAATATATCTTATTAAATCACAAACTATAATAATCATATGTCAGTAATACATCTGAATTAAAAAAAAAATGATGAAATTCTCATACTTTCGCTGCTCTTCTTCTTTCTTTCATCTTTAAATTCACGCTTATTTCTTGTCTCTCTAAATTTCATTTGCATACCCGCACGTGCCCTCGAAATACATCAAAAAACATTGATCAAAATCAAAACATCAAATAAATCCCAAATCTATCTTCTCAAGCATTCAACTCAGACCCCAATTTTAGTTCCAAAATCGAACCCTAAACCATTTCCTCTCGTCCTCCTCGTTTCTGTCGAAGTCTTCTAATTCTTTTTCCGACAATTTCACTTCGAACACACACATCCACACACCGAGAATCAATGACATACGGCGAGGTGCAATACTGGTATAGAGGTCGGCAAAGCACGAGGTTCTCGTGTGTGTGTGTRTATATATATATATATATATATATATATATATATATATATATATGATTAGAATAATATGAGAACCACTTGCTAGGAACTTAGGAACTTATAAGCGATTCTAATTTAAATAGTACAAAATGCTATTTATATTTTCACATTGCTATTTTTATATTCTATTGATTTTTACTATTATCTTATTAGCATGTACACGAATCATAAATAGCATCACATCATATGTAATATAGCAGGTTTTTAGGTTCTCACACAGGGATTGGTTCCCATGTGAACCACCCCTATATATATATATATATATATATATGTGTGCGCGCGCGCCACGAAGGCCTTATTTCTTAGTATAAGAAGCATATACATGGCCCGGGCCTTCTTTATTTTTTTCTTCATTTTCTTTTAAATTTCTTATCACCATGATTATAAAAAAAAATATCTGATAAATAAAATCGTCTGAAATTTTGGGTGGAGACTTAAGTTGGGTTAGATTACAAATGAAAATGAGATTTTGGTTTTGCGGATTTATATATTCCTAACCACCTCCTCAAATTATCCAAATAGAATGAAATGTAATTCTAAAAATTAAAATTATTTTAACTGGATTCCAAATTAGTACTTTAATTAAATATTAGAACCCAAAAAGTCTAACTTTTCCCCCTTTTAGTGCCCATCACTCCAGCAATGGCACCGAAGATGAAATATAGAGTCCTGGGAGCAGCTCCGAAAAGCGAGGCTTACAACAAAATTCGCTTTCAACAACGTCAACAACACCACAAAAAAAGGATCCCTTTTTTTACTATAATAGCTCTAGCTTAGTGTAAGGGATCTGTTTTTGTTTCCCCTCATTATCTCTGGCCTAATACATTTTTTGATTAACTTTTCGGGTTGGCAGTACCGACCAAAAGRCATGGTTATGAACGGAATTCGCTTCAACAGGAGGAGATCTCCGCGGGATGGTTCTTCGATCAGTGAAAGTCAAATTATCCAAATAGAATGAAATGTAATTCTAAAAATTAAAATTATTTTAATTGGATTCCAAACTTGTACTTTAATTAAATATTAGTATTTCTGTAGTATGAAAGCTTAAAATTTTGTTGTATCATAAATGGTTTTAACTGAATTCTATACAAGAATTTGTATCCAAGCTAGTATATTTCAGTATGAGAGTCTACGAGTTTGAACTACGTTCCACACTATTAGCCCTGTTTGGGGTAGGATTCGCAATACCGGATTCGGGATTCGTAATAGCGAATACACGTTTGTTCTAAAACTCAAAAATTAAATACTCAATCAACAATATCTTACAGCTAAGTAATTAGATATTACTAAATACAATATAATAATATACTACCACCTACTTTTCATACATAATTTGACATCAAATACAATATAATAATACATTATCACCCACTTTTTAAACATGATTTGATATCTATAGTAAAAAGTAAATGTTTATGAATCCTATAACAAACTAGAATTCTTACTATTCACAAAATTTTGAATACCACAGGATTATGAATACCAAAATTCATAATCCCAACGAATAATAGTCTAAACAGGCGGAGTTAGTCCGTATTCGTATGAAATTACAAGATATAGTATATAATTAGAAAACGTAGTATAAGATTAAATAATATAGTATGAAATTCTGCCTATAAAAGTAGTATAGAATTTTGATCGTATATGAATAATATAAAATTCGACAATGTAGTATAGAATTCGACCAACGTCAGTTAATTGGACAACGAATAATATGAAACTAACATATAGTAGCATGGAATTTTGTTAAATAAATTTTGAAATAACTAAAAAATATATGAAAGGACAAAAAGTTAGAAGGGTAAGTTAGTATTATTGTGTAGTAATTTTAACTAAACGAGAAGTTGAAATTTCAAAGTATCATTTGGGAAAAAATATTTACCTGATGGGGCAAATGAAAATTGTCAGTTATTACAATAAAAGAAATATTAAAATAGCAAGATGATAAAATACGACACACTACCAAAAAATTAGAATAAAGAGAGAGAGAGAGAGAGAGGACTAAAAATACGACATGATACAAAGGAAATAAAAAACAAAAGAGAGAGAGAGAGAAATATTTAAATAATATAATTTAAATATTTGGATGATGCGGAGATTTTGGATAAATAATGAGATTTAAATATTCTTTTTTGATAAGATATGTTATTATAAATATTTTTTATATAAATATATTCTTTTTTCTTTTTTTATAATTAATTATATATGTACTTGTGTGTATATATTCTTTCTTATACATGTATATATGTGTGTACATGTATGTATGTAAATATATGCGTATAAATTGAAACTCCCACACACACAAAAAAAAATCATAAGTCGTCATGCGCTGCAGCCGCCTCACGCTCCCCTTGGAGCGTGCAATGCACACGATGTTCCTATTAGTCACCGGGGACGAGTGTGCCGAGCGACCGCCTACACCAACCTTCCCCCATTTTTATTCTCTCTCCTCTTCCTTCCCTTGCCATCTCACAATTCAATTCCCCTCCTCTTCCCCCATTTACATCCCCTCAGCCTCTAAACACGCCACTAGTGATGCCCTCAATAGCTACGAAGACATTTTCTTATAACATCAACCGTTGAATTAACGAGTCGAATATTGGCAGTCAATATTGCACCCCTATTCTTTGTAAATCTATCACTAATTGGGAATTAATTGATATAATTAAAAAATTACAACAGGAGTTTTCTACTCCTTTCATTGTTAACGATCCAAAATCATCTCTTGCCCTTCACCTTATGAATTTCGCTTCTAGGCAATCTTGGGCGGATATGGCTGAGGACGGAGTTTCTACTCCTTTACACAAAGCTTCAAAGAGTTCTCTTAAACGATGATTTATTATGAAGCGCTAGTTTCCTTGTTTTTGTTTCTTTTTCATCGTTTGCTATGTAATCGAACACTTTTCTCATTTTTTAATAAAAGCGCCGCAACTTATTTAAAAAAAACTTAACTCTTTTGCCTAAACATTAATAGCCGGTCAACAAGTTTTACCAATATTTTTTTAATAAAAAGTAATGTTCTATTAGAATTTATTTATGAGTTAAAATAACACTGTAACGCAAGTAAGCCAAAATAGAGAATATGTTCTAACATCAATGTAAAATGAAAATAGTAAATAAACAGCAATTGGAAATATTCATACTCCTCCGTTCCACTAATAGTCTCATTTCACTTGCACCAAATTATTGTCTATTTTTTCACATATATATATTTATTTTCATATGATACTTTTACTTTTGACTAATTTAATGATTGTTTTGGATTTTCTCACCTAAAATGTGTGGTTGGTAAGAGTATAGGAGAAATGTGAAAATGTCGTGTTTTTCAATATCTTAATTGACATTTTTCTAAACTACGTGTAAAAAAATTGAGTATATTATTTGAGTCACACAACAGTCAAACCGCCTTAACCGTTAGAAAAGATTTTTAAATTATAAAACGCAAAGAAAATAAAATCGTAAAATCCCTAAACACCGAATTAAAACCTAAAAGAAAAAAAAATCGAAAATACTAAAATTTCCTAAGAATAACTAAACTAAATAAAAAACAATTAAAAGAAACAAACTCCTATAACCAAAAAAGAAAATTAGAAAGTCATATCATTGTCTAATAGAGTATAATCTTATTATTTTTGGAAGGAGGGAATAGTTAAAAATAAATGACGAAAGAAATAATAAATCTTGCAAAGTAATATGTAATATAATTATTGGTTCTCTTCTTAAATGAAAATGGAAAGATAAAATGTATGACTGGAGGAGTGATCTGTTTAAAAAAAATAAAAAAAATCCACATTCTCTCCTCCCACTTAAGATAGAAAGACAAAAATACCCATATTAATAAAAAATAATCAATATTATTGAGATTTTAGTGTGTGTGTGTCGCGTTTTTTTTTTTCTACTCTACCATCACTTTTACTTTAAGCTTTTAGTTCCAATAAAACAAAGAGTATGGACATTTTTGTTTTTTAATTACTCTTTTGTCTTGAAAAGATGGACATTTTTATTTTTCAATTACTCTTTCGCCTTGAAAAGATGGTCGTACGGATAATTTTAAAAAAATAATATAATTAAATTGTTATTCTTTTTTATATATACCCTTATTATTAATTAATTATTATTTATTTATTTAATTTCCATAAAAAGTAATTTAAACAACAAAATACTATGATATAAATCATAAAAGAGTATGATATAAAAACATTCAAAATAATAATCAAACCTACTCTTTGGTATAACAAATAACCTATAATGGACCCCGGACAGGATTTCTCCTGTAATAAACTGAATAGTCCAAGTGCATTAACTCGGTTTCACGGTCCTCGAGAGCGTGAAGACAAAGCTATCAAAATCAAGGCAAAAATAAATGCGCGTGCCTTCACACGCACACTTTGCCTTGTACAGAGACATACTAAAGAAAGATTAGCAAACCCAAAACGTGTGGATATATCACCACCCCCACGATCCGCCACCTCCCCCCTTGAGGACGCGTCCACTTCACTCGATCCCCGATCCACTCATGGAAGCGGAACACGCATCTCGATGAGGAACGACATGCGTTTAATATCTAGCCATACACGTGTTATGCCAATTGAATCTGTCACGTGACGTTTCGAAACCTTTTATTTCAACTAATCCTTGAAGGACCAATCACGTTTGTGCTTAGTCAGAATTGAATGTTACTCGAACCGATAATGTTTTTGATATTAAAGTGGTCGGCTACACAGGTTCATGGTTATAGCAGTACTTATCATACTTGTGCAACAAACAATACTAAATCATAAAAGAGTAAATTACAAAATAGTCCCAGTAATTTAGGGGTGGTGGTAATTTAATACCACTAAATATATTTGATATCAAATTTATCCAATAACTTATAAAAAGATAGCAATTTAACCCTAATTTCGACGGAAAAAAGAAAACTCGACGGATTCTTTCAATTTCCGGCGAAACAATACTGACTTTGACCAATTTTGACCAAGTCAACACAGATGTGGCAAAAAATAATAACAAAAAATTAAAAAACTTATTACAAAATTAGAAATTTATTTTAAAATTTAAAATAATTTTAAAAAAACTATTTAAATTATAAAGTTTAACAAAAAGACGAAATATATATTATAAAATTTGATATTATTTTTAAATTGCTAAAAAAAGAATGTTTTAAATTGCATATGAAAGAGAATGTTTTAAGGTAAATCTAGAAAATTATTTTATAATACCTAAAATTATTATAAATATTTTAAAATATAAAATATTTTCAGATTTTTTATAGGTATTTTTTCATATTTTGTTTTTTTTTATAAATATTTAAAAAAATACTTTTTTTAAGTTTTGTTTTAATTTATAATTTAATAATTAGATGAGTTTTTTTTTTCCAGCGAAATTGGGATTAAATTACTATCTTTTATAAATTATTGAATAAATTTACCACCAAATATATTTAATTATATTAAGTTGCCAACATCCTAAATTATTGGTACTATTTTGTAATTTTACCATCATAAATCACCATATACCTGACTCCCATTCACCAATGGCTTGGATATTTGAAGGTGGTATTTGTGTGGCACACATGCCACATATCCACAAATACCATCTTACAAATATTCATCTTTTTCCCCGATCAAATACGCCTCAACCATTTTTAGTAGGCCCCATTATTATTGCTACATTCGAAAAGTGAGTCGTGTTTAAACAGCAATTTAAGGGGAAATTTTAAATAAAAGTAAAAGTCCTCATATGAGTAAAACCAAATATTTAATGCAACAACAAATGCTCTCTCATCAAATATCTAAAAATATTGGTTAGTATATGAGTTTTGTTATTTATCTTGAATATTTGTGGTAAAAATATTGGTTAAGTATTTAAGTTTTGTTATTTATTTTGAATATTTGTGATGGGTATTCGTGGGAAACATCCCATAAATATTATTATTGTAGTTTCCGTAACAGGCAGTGTTGAATATTAACATTAATTCAGTGTCTATTAACGATATCTATCTGTTCAGGGATGGACGTAGGATTTTTAGAGAGGGATGACAAATTTGGAAAGTTTAAGTAAAAAAAAATGTACGGAGGTTCGTGGGCGGTAGCCACGAAATTATTTTTTTTTTCGTATTTACTAAATATTAACTTGAAAATAATAAAAAAAATATATTTATTTGAATAAAATAATATGAAAAAAATATTTTTACCGTATTTTTATATCTTATTATACTTTTAGTTTTAAATTCTTATAAAAGAAAGTTTCATTTCCTATAAAATGAATATGGTTGAGACAATAAAAAATAAAGAAAATTTAAAACATAATAATAACTTGATTACAAAAGATTCAATTGAAAATTATTAAATTATCTTTTCGGAAAAGTTATCATGTATATATAACATTATGAAAGGCATATAGAAGTTAGAAGGTAATTTATTAGGGGTGGCAAAATATAATTATTTTGTATTTATACATATAAAATATTAAATAAATAATACTATCCTACGATACCGGTAGAAGGTGAGGGGGGCGACTGCCCCCACCAGCACCCCCTGGGTCCGTCTCTGTATCTGTTGATGTTCATTTGAGTTTGATTTGTTATATATCAAATAAATTTCCATTAGGGTAGGTCTCCTATTAGACCAGTTTAGAATGATACCATATTTTATCATTTTTTAAAATTGATTTGGACCCAAACAACCCACCCCAAAATTGGATCCAACCTCCGAGCCAGGAAAACATACCCAACCCTACTGCCCACCTCTGACAGCCTCTCATACCTCTTACGCCGTGATTCACGTTGTGGTTCCATGCTCCGTCCCTAACGGCCCAATCGCACAACTCTCAGATCTCGAGGGCGTTCTAGCCTAACCTCTCATTCATCGACGCGACTTGATCACCTACATCAGTAATCTCCCGACAAGGAACCTCGCCATGCTCGAGACTGTTGACGCTATTTTTTCAATTACCAAATAATATATGGAGATAGACACATACACCACATTGTCCATGATGCGACATCAACTTTTCTCTTGCGACCTCAGTTTTGTTATCAGCAACGGCCTTAGCCTGCAACCTCGCCGTTATTCTTGCAACCTTCGCTACGACTCAGCGACCTCATGTGACCTCATTTCGTAGAACAGATCATCTACAAATTATGTGGTCTGATATGGTTTTTAAGGTTGAAGCCCGCAACGATTCGATAGATGGCTCATTGGGATAGATGTAGATGAACAATACCCCCTAGAAATGTATAGGAGGTTTTCTCCTCGTACGGCTCGAGAAAAAATGATTTGATTCAAAGTTTTGTCTATGTAAGCAATTCTATTAGATTATTAGATAGTGATTTAGATTAGTTAGTGATCCCGGCTTAGTGAGTCCTTTCTTCCGTGATGAACTGTTGGCACCAGTCCTACATTTTGTCTCTATGGGCCGAGGAGAAAAGGGGCTCGGCTTGTACATGAGAGAAGCAAGGAGGTCAACCTATTTCCAATATACAACATGAATTCTGGCAATGCAATGCAGTTGGACTTGCGTGTTGATCCGAATGAATCATCCTTTCCACGTAGGAACACGGGGAGGCGCTTGTCGAGGAAATTATTGGATACCGAGGAAATCGTAGATTTGGGTGCTTGCCGTCAGGGTGTTGTGGAGGCTGGACAAGGAGGTGCGGCTGGAGATGAGGTGGTGGTGACAAAGTTGTCTAGCCTGTAAGAGGAGGAGGACGATGACGAAACGGCGGCGGAGGTGGAGGAGCTGCTGCAGAACGGATCGAAGAGAGGCGTCTACGGGGTGTTTCACGCTGAGGAGGATGATTTTGGACGATGATCTTTTGGGTCTTTTGAGGAGGGTTTACTTACGGTGGGCCTCGGGCTCTGAAGCTCCAGTCGCCATTTTCAATCTACATATAACAGAAGAAGAAGATGAGGGGAAATGGGATAATAGTATGGAATTTGGGGTCGAGAGATTAAGCTCTAGTTGCCAATATATTTTCTGATGGACTTTCTCGTCGTTGGTGAGAATCAATAGACGTTTGGTCTTGAAGGAGATAGTGGGAGTCTCATCATATTGAAGGGTGATAGTCCACGTTCGATTGGGATTACCTGGGGTGGGACCACGAATAGAGGCCGTCTTAAGCTGAAAGTTAGCCAGCCTCTAAAGAACTGGACAAGTGTCGTTGACCTTGGACGCCTGCTCAATATTCTCGAACTTGATCTCATTACTTCAGATGAGGCGCTGAGAGTTGTCGTTCAAGAACAAAGAGCTGCTTCAATAACAGTGGTTGGATCCAGCACCGGCAACTCATCGCTAGGGATGACAACTTAGGCCCGCTCTGGCCCGAACCATTTGGGGCGCCCCGCCTCGTGCCCCGGGTCGGGTCCGGCTACCACTTCCGCACCGCAGCTACCCGCCCCGCACAATATTTTTATTTTATTTTATATGTTTTATATATATAATTTATATGATTATCTATATTTTTATAAACTTAATATTATATTTAACATTTATACATTAATAATGATATTTTTTTAAAACAATATACATTAATAAAATAAAATAAATGATAAATAAACTAATAAATGTATAATAAAATTTTTTTTTTTTTGGTTTATTATTGTTTTATTAAATTTGTAGTATGTTTAATTTTTATAGTAATGTTTTAATTTTTGTACTAATAATAATTGATATTTTATAATTAAAAATAAAAAATTATATAGGCGGGTCGCCCTGCCCCGACCCGCGACCCCTAACGGGTCGCCCCGGCCCGGCCCGTGAGGTTGACGGGGCGGGTCCGGGTCTCGTAGTACCCGACCCGACCAGCCCCATTGCCATCCCTACTCATCGCCCCGACGTAATCCTCCCAAAGGACAAATCCGAGCCGTTGGGTCTTTACATCCATCACATACCTCCGGAAGATGGTGCAAGTGGACCAGGCAAAAACTCATCACCCCCTGAAGGTAGTGCGTTCGATTTGGAAGATGAGGTTAACGCGGATCCGAGTTCGGATCCGAGTTTCGAGGAGCATCGGTTCATTCCCAGCTTTAACGGGAAGCCAATAATGCATCAGGATGACAATAGGCTGGAATATGAGAATCTGTATATGTTGAGGAATAGTTGTGACGAGGACCTTAGTTTTTCGTTGCAGCTGGAATTGGGTGAGAACGAGACGAAGCGAAGGAAAAACGAGCTGGACTAGATCGAAGTTAAGCTAAGCAGTGAGAATTTTAAAGATTTCTCAGGGTATTAACCTTTTGTTGGTTTATTTTGCATGATGATTATTGAGCTAGTTTGAGTTTTTTGATGTTGATTGAGATGAGAATTTACTTGCTATGTTTTTTGTATGACATGGTGTACATGAATTGGTGAATAGATTGTGTTTCTTTTGTTGGAAAAAAAAAAGAGCTAAGATTAAGACTGATAGCAAAAGAATTGATTGAGAAATTCAAAACCCTAAAATCTATTCGGTTCGATATTTGCACATTTTTCTTTCAAGATCATGCTTTGGCCAATTATTGAAACATCAATTGAACATGACAAATCTTATTTTGCTAGTGAAACACTTTAAACTTATGTTGTGATACTTTTACTCAAGGTTGCGATACAGTTGAACATTATAAATCTTATACGACTTTTTAGTGTTGTATCACATGTTAGAGTATTGAAAAATATGATTAAAGTATCACATGCAATACTTTAAATATATTATGTGATACTTTAACTAACTATTGTAAACAATATTCATATAAAAAATAGAATTCATACATTAGAAATTTGTAATACATTAACTATATTTTGTAATACCTTAACAACTTTTTGTGATACTTTAACAATATATAGTGAATATATATATAGTTGTAAGTTAAAAATAAACACATTTCAAAAATATGTAACACGTTAAGTATATTTTGTGACACTCTTATAACATTTTGTAATACTCTAACAACCTTTGATGATACTTTAACAACCTACTATAAAAATATATAGACGTAAAAAATTTAAATATAAATATAGATGAACTATGTTTTGTAATAATATAGTTATATTTTGTGATACTCTAACAACACCTTAAAATGCTTACTATAAAATATATATAGACGTAAAAAAATTAAATATAAATATAGACGAACTATGTTTTGTAATACTATAGTTATATTTTGTGATACTTTAACAATACTTTGTAATACTTACTATAAAAAATATATAGACGCAAAAAAATTAAATATAAATATAGACGTTTGTAATAATATAGTTATATTTTGTGATACTTTAACAACACTTTGTAATACTTACTATAAAAAATTATATAGACGCAAAAAAGTTAAATTTAAATATAGTCGAACTATGTTTTGTAATACTATAGTTATATTTTGTGATACTTTAACAACACTTTGTAATACTCACTATACAAAATATATAGACGTAAAAATATAAATATAAATATAGGCGAACTATGTTTTGTAATACTATATTTATATTTTGTGATACTTTAACAACACTTTGTAATATTTACTATAAAATATATGTAGACGTAAATTTTTTTAAATATAAATATACACGAACTATGTTTTGTAATACTATAATTATATTTTGTGATACTTTATCAACACTTTATAATACTTACTATAATATATATATAGACGTAAAAAAATTAAATATATATAGTTATATTCTCGTGCATTACACTTTACATATCTAAATTTTTGATATTTTGGGAATTTCATTGATAAGAGTACCCAAGTTATTATAACATTATCAACAAAGCAAACACCGCAAGAAAATGAACATGAGTTCAAGAGAAGCATAATAATATAAACTAGAAAATTTTTGAGGTGATGCAAATTAGTTTGTAATCATGAATGGAGTAACAAACTTTTTACATTAGCTAAACAAAAAGTGATAAAGATGTATATTACATCACACTACACCATAAACCCCAAAACAACTCAAAGTAGATCAGAAGAATACATGATAGTGACAAGTTTGTACACAATTCAGGACTTGAATTCAATTCAACTCGTGGAAACACTCGTGGTCCAGAGCGTCTTGGGCCGAGATTTTATTTTGCGGATTGTAAGCCAAAAGCTGGCATAACAGGTCAAACCCACTTTCCGTAAGCACGGGGCCACGTGTCGATGATGTCGCAGCATCAAACTTGTCGTGGAACTGATCGCGAGGCTGATCGAGAACCGTACTAATTATGATTCCAAGTTTTTGAATCTTAGACTCTCCTCTAAAAAGCACATTTCTCAATAAAAACTCAGCCATGATACAACCCACGGACCACTAATTCGACAACGGCTAAATATGCACACGATCCGAGGAGCAACTCGGGTGCTCGGTAAAAGAAGAATGCGAACACGTGCGCGATGATTTTCCGAACAAAAAAGAAGCTATAAATCACGTAAAACTTATTGTACAACGCAACTTTCTGCCATACCACAAAAAATAAAATTAAAACCCGATTGCATGGAATAAGTATAATTAAGGGCTATTACAAAAACTACCCCTAAAACCAATTATATTCCATACATGCCAGGTCTCATTCTTTTTCATGCAGTTTTTCTCCCATTATACCATACCAAACAAATTTATTTTAAATCCAACCAACATGTCAAACTGTGTAATCTATAAATCAACATGAACAATAAAACACCACAAAAAGCTAAGCAATGGCGCAATCGTAGCCATAGTAGTAGCAAATTCATTTCTACTACGGATAATTACATCAATATTGGTGGCTTAATTATGTGGTAAAAATTATTGGAATTTGAATCCGTTGACTGTAGGGAGACGCGAGATGGCGTGCGGTGTGTGTGACAGAGAGAGAAACTTGCGTTAATGTTTGTTGTTCTTTATTTCATTTTATCTTATTTTCTTAATTAATGTTGTAGGGTGGGTGGGTGGGCAAGCTCATGGGTTATTGGGTGGGTTTATGGGTCAGTTTAAGTTGGTAGAACCGTTTTCATACGAGTATTTGCCTTTCTATTATATTTTTACGTTCAATTAAATATTAAACTCGAATTGGGTACAATTTGATAATTCCAAAATGAATCAAATATATACATTAAAGTATCATGTAACTTAAACATAACAACATTTGGTCCATTTAAAAATTGATCACTTTTTTGAAATTATATTTGAGCTAAGTTTGAGTGCCAATCAAATCAAATTTTAATGAACTTATCTCAACTGAAATTAGTCCTCTTTTTTGGCCTATGTACTATCTTTGTACGAAATTAGTTATCTTGTTTGTCCTATGGACTATCTTTATTTGCTAATATTGCCTATCAAATCAAAAAGATAATTCCTATGCAAATATTGCTAGTTTAAAGTTTAAGGTATAGGATTTGAGATTTTATACCACGGGATGTGTGCAGTTGTAGCCATAATTAACCTATGTTGTTTGATGAGTAAATTTGATGTTATTGTTTTAACTCGTGTTTAGTGTTTGATTTTGACAAACAAACGAGAATCTTATCTTATTATATTTAGATCCGCTTAAATGAATTAAGAAAGAGAACGTGGGAGCCCGAGAAGAATTATTGACTAAAGCAAAGGGAGTGTTCGCAAAGTCTGAAGATAAAAAGTTTTTGTCATGATCTTTTAGTTGGAAAACTATGACATCCTTCAAAATATAAGACCATATACCTTCTTATTTATTTTATTATTAATTTTCTCCGTCTTCACAGTCTTTAATGGGGACTTTAATATGATTTTATTTTTTTTAATTTTTTTTTACTTTTTTTTTAACAAATTAAAAGCTGGATGTATTGATGTGTTTTCATTCCAAATTTTAATTTCTAAGGAAGAAAAAATGATAATTGATATATTGATTTTCGTAGGGGTGTGCAATAATAGCCTGTACCGGAAAAACTCTTGGACCGAATCGGTAATTCGGTTTGGTCTACAGTTCATAAAAATGAGATTTTTCGGGTTTCGTTCGAACCGGTTCAAACCCGTAATTTTCCGATTCGTACCGAAATTGAACCGATTTTCATTTTTTTTTTTCCATTTGCCACTTTTAAAGAAAAATTGTTGTGAGTTGTTTATATTTTCCATATAAATTAAAAGAATGGGTTGTTTGTAATTTTATACTATAGTTTAATTGAATATTTAATTAAAAAAACTTTCATGTTACTATATAAATTTACAGTAAAATTTAATATTTAGTGTGTATTTTTAATTAAAAAATCTTTTATATCACAATGCAAATTTTCGGTACAATTAAATGTTTAGTGTGCGTAGTGTCATGTACTATTGTTTATAATTATATTATAACATTAATACTAATACTAACAAATATGTTTGCTACCATTTACTATTAGATCATATTAGTTTGAAGCCTCCCATGAGTTTTAAAATCAAATTACGTAAAACTAGTTTGTTAAAAAAATCAAAAAATCAAAAAATCGGTCGAAACTGGTTTTGACCGGACCGGAATTCCCGGTCCCACTGTCTCCGGTCCAAGGGTTTCCAAAATGCAAGAGTAGTATGAAATTATACTCGGTGCAATATGTATTTTTGCTTTCAATATATTGTGTAGTATTTAATTGTCTTGTACAATTTTATATAAAATTTGACAGTCTAATCAAACATTCTGGAAAAAAAGACTGCATACTGTAGTTTGCAATTTGGTAGGCTTAGCATGTAATTAGATAATAATAGTATGAATTTTAAAATATTATAGTATTTTTTATTGATTTTTTGAACTTTAGTAGATTTATGAATTTGATAATGGTAGTATGAATTTTTAAATATAATAGTATGTAACTTGATAATAGTAGTATGAGTTTTAAAATATAATAGTATGAAATTTTATTGATTTTGTCAAAATTTAGTATGAAATCCATAATGCGAGTTTGAATTTCATGTATAGTATGAAATTAAAATTTAAAACATAAAATTGAGATTTTTTTTTTTAGTATTTTAGCGTGACACATTGCATAAAATAATTACATGATATAATGCGAAATCTCACGGTGTAGTGTAAAATTTAGTCTATGATGATTAAGAGTATAAAAACTAGTAATATGGAATTATGACTGTATACAATATAAGTATGAAATTGCACTATCTACTATGAAAATACACAGTGTGGTAGTATGAAAGTATAAGTATGAAATTGCACTATCTACTATGAAAATACACAGTGTGGTATGACATTTGACGTTAACAGTTGGTGATAATGATATGAACTTTTTTTAATCTGATAAATTTTGGTTGTATTAGATGTTGAATAAATAAAAGTTAAACTAAAAGAGGAAAATAAAAATAAACAATCAATAAAGACAAAATTATATTCCTATGTAGTAGTTTAAATTAAATATGAAGATAGTTGATAATATGGAAAGTTAATATTTTCATTATAATATTTTAAATAAAACATTTACTAATAAATCATACGAGAATTGACCCTTACATTCACATTTTTAACAAAGGTCTATTTATTCTCAATAATTTCATCATGGAATTGCCTAATAAAAATCTTGTATTAGACTATCATAATTGTTTAACAAAAATACATACTTTCACACCCTAAAACATTTTTTGTCGTTACTTATTTTATTTATTGTTTTATTATTGTTATTATTATTATTGTTGTTATTGTTATTATGTCTCCAGTGAACCCTATATTACTAATTAAGCGTACAAACGTGACTTATTGCTTCCGTATGTCTCTATTCTTGTTTTTTCTACATTTATGTGTCTTCAAACTTGAAAAAACTCCTCACCCTGATTACCTGACTAAACAACCAAATAAATAATAAATAAAATTATAATTTTATTTTCTCTCTCTTATACGTAAAAATAAAAAATAAAATTATAATTTTATTTCCTCTCTCTTCTATTCCTACCGTAAAAGCAAAACTAACAAGAAAAAAAATTCAATTACAAGTTATTTGATAGAATCAAATAAATATTAATGAGCAAATAGTACTAATAAGCAAATAATATTAATAAACATATCAATCATTTCACTAAATTTTTTATAAAATATTGATAAAACTTCAACGTGTTTAACTTTTCAAATATTTGATGGAAACTAGTTAAAATTATAGAAAAAAATAATAGTACAACCCTTCGATGAGGGAAGAGTAACATAATAATCCTAAATAAATATCATCCAACCTCTATTGAACAACCAAATAAATATAAAACCTATATTCTTTCATCTCTCTCCCCTAACATAAAACAAAACTAATACAAATCTAAAAAGCTAATTGAATAAAATACTCCAAATCTCTGATTGAACAATAAAATAAATAAATAAATAAATAAAAGAGAAAATTACCGTTTAGTAACTATTTAATTCATTTAATTAGTTTTGTCCTATATAGGCCAAATTAATATTATTAATTAATAAATGGTGGACAGAAATGGACTGTATTGCCCCTAAATAAATTCACGATACCTTCTCCCTCTACCAATTATCATCGTTAAATTAAGTACAAAATTTTACAGTATGAAATTCTAAAGGAACCTTCTCCCTCTACCAATTATCATCGTTAAATTAGTACAAAATTTTACAGTATGAAATTCTAAAGGAACGTATGAAATTCACGACCAATAGACTTGTCCAAATTAGTATTAAATTCTCAAATCCCGTAATTAGTACGAAATCTTATTAGTATGAAATTTTAATGAAAAGTAAGGACCAATGAAATCCGTTAAATTAGTATGAAATTCTAAAAGGCTTTTCTAAATTAGTATAAAATTCTCAATTCCCGTTAAATCAGTATAAAATTTTAAAATTCTAAAGTAACGTATGAAATTCACGTCCAAATTAGTATTAAATTCTCAAATCCCGTTAAATTAGTACGAAATTTTATTAGTATGAAATTCTAAAGGAAAGTAAGGGCCAATCCGAGAAATTAGTTCGATTTAATAAGTATTAAGAGTGACATTCGGGGATGAAATCAGAAAAAGTTCGATTTGATAAGTATTAAGAGTGAGATTTGGGGATGAAATCAGAAAATCTTTATTTGTGCGCTGTTTGGCTTAAAATTAAGGGCGTAAAAGAAGATGTGTACTGGTTTAGCTTCTAGGTATATTTGTAATGTGTCTATATGAAATAAATATAAAATATATATGAAATATCTTTTGAACTTAGTGGAATACGGTCATTTACTTTTGGCCTAAATGGTCAAAGCCCCTAAATAAAAATTAATTATAAGTTATTTAATAAAATCAATAAGTTAAATACACGCGAAAGGAATATTAATAACCACATTAGTTATGAAATTTTATAAAATATTGATAAGAAATTTTACAGAATTTGGGATATTAGTGAAGTTCCAGGAAAGTTCATGCTAAGTAAATAATCATGAGGTGAGTATATATTTAATTTTAGACCGTTTTAATCCTCATAAATAATAAATTACTCAATTTTAATTTGAATATTTAGTTAATTTTGGACACGTATAACACACTCAAATAAATATCTTCTTGATGTTCATGAATATTAATTTAGTTGGAACTTTGAACTCAAGATATGCTCAATCCATGTGTTGATAAAATATAATTTTTACGCATTTTTATATTGAGAATGCTATATATTAAATATTTATATTTCTCTTTGCGACTATATTTGAGTGTTGTTCTATTTTTGAAAAATCATTTATTTTTTGTTACGTTTATGCGTTTTTGCTTAAATAAATAGTGATACTTAATGTCATAAAGTTTTGATTTTGCTAAAAAATAAATTGAAATCGACGATTGGAGTTAATGGTAGTAAAATGGTTGAAATCATGTTGCGATTTATACTTGAAAAATCAAGATTTTACACAAAAAATCACAATATTTGAAAATTTCTTTATATATATATTAAATATTATAATATTAAATAATTGTGTCTATACAGTTATTATGCTGGTAGATAGAGATTTTAACTAGCTCAAGAGAAATCACAAAGTTTGAGGACTTCTTGTCGCCTTGATGCAATAGTCGCTCGCACAAGGGGAAGTAAGAAGTAACGGAACAAACAAGGATCCCCCACAAAGCAATAGTCTAATTTTCTTGATCTTTAAAAAATAAAGGAAATCGAAATCGTAAGTTATAAGTAACAAGTTTCATAGACGATCTTGGTGGCTGTGCGGAGCCGAGACATTTTAGGCGGCTAGGCGGGGCCTAGGCAGCTTCTAGGCGCCATTTTGTTTTTTTTACAAAACTTATTAAAAATAGAAATCGAGATATTAAATTATAACTTTCTATTTGTATTTTAATTGTAGTGAGATTTGGTTTAGTATTTGCATGAAACCTAATTTTTGTAGAAATTTGATTGTCTAAATTAATTACAATTTGATATTTGAGAAGTTATTTGAATGTGTGAGGAATTGATCCAATTTATTTGTTGTAGTTGGAAATACACAAACCTAATAATGTAAATAATGTGTTAGATGAAATTTCACAAAAAAGAACTTCAAAAAAACTAGCCAATTTCATTGATAATAAACTTATATTATGCAGTATGATTGCAAACTGTTATTATGTATATGTATCTAATTTGTTACTCAATATTTATATTTAAATTATAGTCTCCGCCACGTAACAACTTTTAGAACCATGATAAATGTCTTTCCCTCCGTTCATCCTCACATAAGTCTCCTTATTCTCTTGTTTACAACACCTTTTTATAAAATTCCAATCTAATAAAGTTTTTTCTTCTCAAAATATATTTTTATAAACCCCGAAAATCCTATTCTGAATCAGCCTAAACGAACAATCTTCTTACGGACTCGTTATGAATGTGATTCGGATCTACAAGTTTTTTTTAAATATTTTATAATATAGTTTTATCTCTTTTATGAAAAAATAATATATTAATTTTCAAATATAAATTGCAGAATTTATAGCGCGAGTGATGGCTAATTGAAAAAAAAGAGCGCCGTTTGAAAAGTAGATCTCATTCGTTGTACTTGTATATTCAGTTGTAATAAATGAAAATATCTACTCCAGTGGCAAATGCGTCCTTTCATTTTGCTCTCAACAGCCTCTCACACGGTCACACCAAAAGCCGCCCCATTTTTACAGCCCGCAGTATAAAAAACACATTTTCCTCCATCAACGCCCTTTTCCCCTCTCTTACAATATAATATTACATATCCCATAAATTAGTGATTAATAACTTAATCATTTTATATTAATTTAAACTGTTATTTTATTCCCTTCTTCTCTTCTTATACCCATTCATTTTCCTCTCGTCTTTCTCTCTCTCCTTATACAACATATAGATACACATATTCTCTCTCTATCTGCAGAAACAATTTTGATCCGAGTTAGTAATTTTTCCTTTCGCAATTCGTCGATAGATACCCGCGGATTCGATCTCCATTATCGGCAGCATTTACTGATCAGCCATATCAAGATAAACTCCACGTTTTTTTTTTCTGAAAAAAATTGAGAATAGTTATTACAAGGAAAAAGGGGTTTTCACTTTTCTATATATATAGAGGTTTGAGGCTTTGCTAATAAACGAATAGATAGTTACATAGGTGGATTGGGGTTTCTGGTGTTTGGTTTTGGGTTCGATAATATGTTGGGGGCAGGATTGCAGTTCAACAGGAGTGGAAATGGCGAAGATCGATTTTACAGTGCGGCGAGGGCTCGCCTGAGTCAAGATTATTTGCGGAGGGCTCAGAGTGACGTCATCTCGAGCCGAGTGGATGAGCCGCCTCCGGAGAAGTCAAAACTGGAGATTCCGGCGGCGGCGCCGGTGTCGGAACCCTCGCCCTTGTGTAATCTGGAGAGGTTCCTGGAATCGGTCACGCCCTCGGTACCAGCGCAGTATTTACCCAAGGTGTTTTTCTTCATTTTTCATTTTCCTTTTTTTTTTTTGCGGGGTGGTGGTGGGTGGGTGGGTGGGTGGGGGATTATGAATTGATGGAATTTTATTTAAAACTGGGATGGATGTTAAGACCCTAGTTTCTGAATCTCTGTATTTTGTGGAATTATTGGCTACGTTGAGGTTGTACCTGAGCTTATTATTATTGAGCGTGAGATTTAGCGAGTTCTGCGTTTGACCGACTGAGGATAATACTGCCTCAATTCTGATTAAAAATGATTTTAAAGTTAAATTTCCTTTTCTTTGTTTTTGTTGTTTGAATCTTTTTTCAAGTCACCTTCTTCTCATTAATTACAAAATCAGTCCATTAGCTTATTAAGAAACCCTCGGATTTGTGGGTTTGAGATTCGAGTTTATTGGTTTATGGTACTTTGGGAAACTGTTGCGGTGCTGAAAATCATGTTTCAATACATCTATTAGGATCCTATGGTTTAACCTGTTAAATAGTTTTGAATATGTTGAGTTCTGTTTCAGTTTACCTGTGTTTAATGTCAAAATTTTAGCAGTTTTTAGGTTCATAATGATTCCTGTTGAGCAAGAAACATATGAGTTTATTTAATAGTTTTAATATTATTTTTCCTTGTTGGAATGGGTTCTGAAAACATATTTAAACGTGGCAGATGAAAGTGAGGAGTTGGAGAACAAGTGATGCAGAGTTTCAGCCATTTTTTGCGCTAAGTGATTTGTGGGAATCATTTAAGGAATGGAGTGCATATGGTGTTGGAGTGCCTTTGGTATTGAACGACCTTGATGGCGTGGTTCAGTACTATGTTCCCTATTTATCAGGCATTCAATTGTATGCTGATAGGTCAAAGAGTACAGACAAATTAAGGTATCCGTTTTTACGCATATCTTTGATTCATAATTTTCGTTCACTTGGTATGCATGAGTTTATCATTGTGAGAAAAAGCAGGAGAGAATGAGGAAAGCATCTTGATTTTCGTTTTTTTCTTTTCTTTTTTGTTTAAAAGAAAACGGAAGGGGGTTTCACATGTTCTCTTCATATTTTTTCGTGTTCCCTAAAGAATCACAAAATGTAATATTGATATTTGATTTGAAATGAAATATGAACTCTGTGTGTGTTCCTGTGTTGAAATATAGTTTTTTTTTAATTTTTTTTGTCTATATCAATTTAGTCTACCTTGTTGATAGTAGCTGTACCATGGTTTGTCTCTTATGTATTTGTTATCACTCTGTCCTAAATCTAGTTGTTAAAACATTTGCTCTTTTTCTTTGTAGTTCTTGCCTCAAGTGTGCCTTTATTAGCATCTCAGTTTTGAGAAGTTGTTATATAAAACTATTTCATTCTTTAAGTCCCTTAGCAACTGTGGCATCTAAAATCCCAATAGGGTAAATGAACCCATGAAGAAATCTGTCTAATCACATTTGTTTGGATACCATCTTTAGGCACCTTGTATGCCTGTTAAGTATGCCAAAAGTTGTTGATTAAGAATGTATACTATCTGGTAATTTGATACATGAACTGTGGAAATAACATGAGCTTCTATCTTATCCATGCCAGTTGTGCTTAGTGTAACAACCTCATTAATTATCCAAAGTCTTATTCCAATGTGTGGTAGGCGACTTGGCGAAGAAAGTGATAGCGAATATTTTAGGGATTCTAGTAGCGATGGGAGCAGTGACAGCGAACATGAAAGAGTCGGATTGAACTACTCCAGAGAGCAGCTTATGTCATTTCAAGAAGGCTTTTCTAGTGACGAAGGCGAATATGGAAGTTCGCATCGTACCCTGTTGTTCGAGTATCTTGAACGAGACCCACCTTACTGTAGAGAGCCTTTGGCAAACAAGGTTTATTTTTCTGTTCCATTGTCTCGAAATTTCTCTTACAATAAAATAATTGGAAAAGGATCATATTTAATTTTATTCTTTACTTCTTGGCAGATATCGGATCTTGCTCTCCAGTTTTCGGAACTAAAAACGCTTAGGAGTTGTGATTTACTCCCATCGAGTTGGATTTCTGTGGCTTGGTAGGTATTCTTTGAATTTTAAATGCAGACTTCTATTCCTGACAAACACTTTTCAAACTGCCTAACAGAATTCCATTAGGCGGAAGCCAAATTTTAGGGTTTTTCAATTGTTTCTGTCTGTTCTGTTCTTTTTTCTTTCTTTTTTTTTTTTAAATTTAGTTTAGTGTTTTTTTTAGGTTTTTTTAGGATTTTTTTCCTTCCTTTATTTTTTGGTATTTTTAAAATTTTTAATTTTAAGATTTTGCTTTAGGGGATCTGCCTAATGATTAGGCGGTTTGACAGGAGAGTGTATCTTCTTTCTGAGGCTATGATTTATTCGACTTGCTGACATTTTGAGAAATAATCACTGTACAGGTACCCCATTTACAGAATACCAACGGGTCCCACTCTTCGAGATCTGGACGCTTGCTTTTTAACCTTTCATTCTCTTCATACTCCAATTACAGGTATCAAAATCTCTCTCTCTCTCTCTCTCTCTATATATATATATATATATATATAGGATTGGGTTCAAATGAGAACCCCGTCATTATATGTGAACTTAGGGACTAATCCTGGCCTTAGATCTAATATTGCACAGTGCAATTATATGTCCAGATTGGGTTCAAATGAGAATCCGTCATTATATGTGAACTTAGGGACTAATCCTGGCCTTAGATCTAATATTGCACAATGCAATTATATGTCCAGGTTCATTGTGCTTTTTACACTGTAGTGCTAAAATCAGTCCAGTTTTTTTAATTTAATTATATATCTATATTTTTTACATTTTAAAACATGCAATATGTATCTTAAATTGTAAATCTTGAGAATGTGATTAATTTGATATACATTTCATTCAAAACGAATAAAATTTGAAAAAGTTATGGTTTGTTGAAGATTTGAGTTTCATTTCAAATTTTTGAATTTGCAGTTTATTGACGAAATTTGCGATGCTTTTTGTATACAATCATAGTGTTTTTTTTCTTAATCTATTGTGCTTTCTAAAGAACAATGTAGTGCTCTTTGTAAACGTTGATATATGTCCAAAATACCATTTTAATTAATTAATGCATTTTTTTACATTAACCATCAAGATTATCCAATCTAATGGTCAAGATGAGTCCCTAGGTTCACATATAATGACGGGTTCTCATTTGAACCCAACCCTATATATATATATATATATATATATAAATATATTATTTCTTGCATCTGACGGGTCTCCTTTTACACGTTAGCAGGAAGTGAAGTTACGAATCCTCCGACTGTGAAATATTTTACTGAGAGTGACAGTGTTCCTCAGATTTCGCTTCCAGTATTTGGCCTTGCTTCTTACAAGTATAAAGTATCTCTATGGACCCCTAATGCAGGATATCAGCGCCAGCTGGCAAATTCACTCTTGCAAGCTGCTAATGATTGTATGAGCTTGCTCCAGGTCAATCACCCCGATTTCTCTTTCTTCCATCGTAGATGATAGATCTTGAAGTTTGGGAACGAGCAAATGGTTTTGTATTGTTATAAGTTATTGTCACAAATTAAATGAAAAAAAAAATATCCCCAGAAGATTTTAAAGAAGAAAAAGAGGTTGATCAAGATTGCTGGAGACAGAGACTTGAAGATTTGGGTTCAGTTGTGATATGGTTCTCTGCACAAATGGGGCGTGCAGTGAAATGCGTTAATGTTGTGTCGCTTTTTATCCTCTATTTTAATGTTTTCGTATAGAACGATATAGAACAGGCTTATTTTTTCTGCCCTGATGATCCGTCTTAGGTAGTAATTATATAACTTTCTGCATGTTTAGGGGATTTTGATGAGAGTCGATCAAGTGGTGATTGTAGCCCCATGTTATGTGTATATACTAACTTTCTTTGCTCTAATGAACTGATGTTTAGGTAAGTTTGTACTGTTCCTTTTTAATGTTTTTCTCTTCTTTTGTGAAATGGTGTTATAGAATTGTAAATAATATATCCATGTCTTGTAAGTTTATGATGTGTCTAGAGCTGTTATTCGAGCCTAGTCTAGCCTTTATTGGATTATTGGACTCGGCTCGACTCAATGAGTAGAAATCTTGACCAGAGCTTAGAGAAATGACCCAAGTGAAATGATTAGTAAAACTAACTAGTCTGTCAACAAATTGACCATTATGCCACCCATAACGATACAAATTATCAAGCTCGAGCTCTCTTGGAGCCCATCGAGCTGAGTTGAACTTGGCCCGTTTATCTTTCTGAGTAATTATCAAGCTCGAGTTCGACTCATTTTCTCAATTAATGAACCAAGTCCGAGCTGATTGTCTCGCTTAACAACTGTACTTGTGTCCCACGGGGACATGAAATACTGCCTGTAGTGTCTACCATGTGGTCAGACAATCCCAAATAATTATGGATTAATTTCTTAGAGTTTAGCCTAATTACAAACCCAAGTATCATCAGAACTACAATTACTGCTCAACATTTGTTTCTTTCAATTTACACCTTCGAGAGGAGTGTATTTATTAGGTAAAAGAGCTGTTAACGAACCGAGTTGAGCCTAAGAATTCCGAGCTCGAATTCGAATATTACTCGAATAATGTTCGAGTTTGTTCGTTTAATATTCGAGCAAAAATATGTGTCGTTTGATTGTTTTCTTTTTTTTTTTTAGCAGTTCGAGCTCGTTCGTGTTCGACTCATTTAATTTAACGGCAATTCGATTTGTTCGATTAGATGAGTTCGAAATTGTTCAAACAATATTTTATCATTAAGTTTTGTTTTTTTATAAAAAATAAAATACAGTAAATATAAATAACTATATATATATATATATGTATGCATGTATGTATGTTCGCGATCATACTCGTGTTCGTTTGATTATTAAATGAGCCATATTTTCTGTTCGAGCTCGTTCGCTAGCGTTCAGTTCGTTAACATCACCAAGTTCTAAAGCACAAACCTGAAACCTCAAAGGGTACCGTTTTTGTAAGATCTTTAAGTGGGCGTATTTGCAAATCTCATGAGTGGCCTTTTGTAATTATTCCAATAATCAAAGAGGTAAAGAGGTTGGTTTCGAATTAATCTGATTAACCGCCTTTAATATATTCGTGCATCTTCTTTTAAATTTCTATTTTTTTTTTTTTGATATGGTACAACCTTGTCATGAAAAGCATATGTTGAAAGATTCATGCCTGAGCAAGTTCCACAAATAATTTAATCTTGAACCCACACGTTACACAAGAAAAACAAAAGATTAACTTGAAATAAATTAACTGTTCATTTCAAGAAATCAAGAAGAAACACTCTCATTTATAGAGCCTTTAAGCTAAGCTTCCTCTCCAACACCTCTGAGCACATCTGCCCCATCTTATGGTAGAACGAAACCATCTCCGACAATTGCTCGATCGACATTTTCCCGATTATAACCCTGGCCGCCTTTTCCCTCTCTTCGTTCATCTTCAATCTGTTTATGTACACCGACGCATTTCTCACCGTGGCCCCCATCTGCTTCAGTCTGTTTTGTTGTTGCAGACTTAGCGCCGTGTTGGCCTGTTTTCCAAATTAAGTTTTGCTTAGTGATCATAGTTTTTCAAATTACAAATATAAAAAATCATGTCTATTTGATGAACATGGATATAAGATACCTCAAGAAACTCAGCTCCTGCGTCAAGCTCAGATTCCCGGTCCGAAACATTATCTCGTCCAGCACTATACATGCTCTTCGCAATCGAAAAACTACGAACAATGCTCTTCCTTTTCTTCTCCAATTCTTGGTCGATTCTCGGACCCTTTGCCACATTCGTTGACCCACTAAGCCTTTTCTGATAAGCTATCACAGCTTTCACAAATTCCTGTAACATCAATAACCCACATCACACAATTTTTTAGTCTAATTACCAAAAAAAAAAATCATTTTTTATTTATCCCTATTGAATTATACTTCCTCTGATTCATATTAATTATTAGATAAATATAGGGTGTATTAGTCAGATATTTACGTTCCTTAATTCTGAATAAAAATTTAGTGACCTGATAAGCAGCCGCACATCCCGGATAATCAAACTCATCCGTTTCTTGATCCCTCATCCGCTCCGGGTGAAACTGTAGCCCCATAATAAACTTCCCTTCATCCGGGCTATAAACGTCCGAGTCGTAAAACCCTTCGACCAGCCCGTCCGGCGCGAATGCCATCGGCACGAAACGTTGCGCCAAACGCTTAACCCCCTGATGATGATAGCTATTCACCGATATCTCCGTCTCCCCAAACCACTCGTGAAGCGGCGTGTTCTCGACCAACCTAACGACGTGCCTATGCCCGTCGTAATTATCGTAGCTCATATGAACCACCATTTTGTTATCATTGTAATTATTACTGTTTTCGTTGTTTTTTCTGGAGAGCTCCTTCTCGATGTCGTGATATAGGGTCCCGCCGCACGCGACGTTGAGGACTTGGGAGCCTCGGCATATGCCCAAGTAGGGTATGTTTCGTTCGAGGCAGAGTTTGGCGAGGCTGAGCTCGATCGAGTCCTTCTCGCGGTCGATGGCCGTGTCGCTCGCGTGGAGCTGCTTGATGTCGTCGAGCTCTTGCTGGGAGAAGCCCGAGAGCTCAGCGTCGTAGAGGGACGGGTCGATGTCCTCACCTTCGCAGAGGAGGATGCCGTGGATGGGCTCGAAGCTGTCCAGGAGGGTGTGGACCCCACGCACGCGGGGGACGATGACCGGGGCCGCGCCGTAGCTTACGATGAGGTCCAGATGATATTCGCCTGTTTATTTTATTTATAAAAAAAAAAAGAAAAAATGGATGTCTGAAATGTGACAAATGAATTGGGATATTCATTAATAAGATTGTGATTTTAGTCCGAGTTGAAAATGGGGGAATTTTTTTTTTTTTTTTTTTTTGCACATTTCATTATAACTGCCTAAGAAAAAAAAATGTAACAACAAAATTTTGAATCCAATTTTATTTTTTTCTGGCAAAGAAATTCGAGGATGGATGTATAAACAATGTAAATCGATAGGAGCGATGCCATTAATATAATAATTCTTACACACATATAAGGTGGGAAAAAAAAAACAATTAAAAACGTACCCACAAAATCAACGAATTTATTCTTGCGAACAGTCCGTCGAGAAACGATGAGAACCCTAGGGAGGATTTTTGACAGATCTGGAGCCATTTTGAGCCTTTCTCAAGAAATGGGAGCAAAAAGGATTAAATAATTAAAAAAAAAACAAGAAACCCGATTTTTTCGATCGATTACGCACGTTACAAATTTATCCGTTATTCGTTGTAGTTTCGATTGTATACAAGAATTGTTTAGAATAAAACTGAAAATGAGTGTTGTTTTTAACTCTTTTCTATATATATGGTGTGTTTATGTGGGTGCATGATAAAAATATATGATGAATGTGGATAGGGGCGGAGTCGAGTCGCCGCGCATTTATATATAACACACGTTGATAATAATTATGGTAAGTTGAAAAAAAAATAATTAAATTATTGCTGGAAATGTTGGTTTGTTGAGACTTGCTTGAGTTATACAGTCAAAAAATGATAATTAGTCAAAATTCCATTTGTTGCTGATGTGGATGACAACGAGTATATCCACAGAACAGATACCATGCACGCATGGGCATTTAGAATTCTAAATTTTGGTATTTAAAATTTTGGATTATTAAAAATTATTATTTGTTACATGATTTAAAATTCCAATGTAGATGTCAAATTATATTGAAAAAATAGTAAATGATAATATATTACTTATTATATTGTATTTGATGTCAAACCATATCTGAGAAGTAGGTACTAGTGTATTATTATATTTTATTTAATAATATTTAATTATTTAATTGTAAGATATTGTTATTTGAGTATTAAATTTTTGAGTCTTAGAATTCTCTCAAGTTACTTCGTTCTCTATTTCTATTTGAGGGGATCCTAAGAAAAAGGATTTTCTTTCATTCGGTATTACGAATTTCGAATTCGGTATTCGGAATTTTAACTCAAACAGGGTTTAAAAGGATCGGGTATGAGACCAAAACTCATGGTCGAAATATACATGTATATTTCTATCCTGTATGGTCGTTCAAAGTCCAAACTTGTAATGTTCGTTCAAATATTAGAATCGAGCCAAAATGAAGTGAATAAAATTATGGTTTCTATTTTATAGATTAGGAATTGTCCTTTCCTGTATTTTGTAAAGACTTTCATCTATTAAAAAGGTGGTCAACTTTTATATATATATATATATATTATGTTCAACACTCATTCTAGAAATATTAAAACCTTAATTTGGAAATAATAAATTCTGGCATATTTGAAAATCTTAACTTAAAAATATCTTGAATTCTTAAAACAACACTTATTTTAGGATAAAAAGGCTAAACCGATGTTTAAATTGGAACGAAAGGAGTAGTTATAACAAGCATTAGCATCGTAAAAAATACTCAACCATAGGCATCTCTTTTATAGCAATGGACAAGCCCTAATAGTTTCAACACACTCGGTGTACGTTAATATTGAAAATTTCAAATTGTAATTTGTGTATTAATGAAAAAAATTATCTGTAGTGGTTTTAAGGAAATCTTATGACAAATTATTACTCCACCAATTTGTATAATTTTTCTATAACCAAATTTTTTAATAATATCTATCTATCTACATATCTATATATTTCATGATAATTATGTGTTATGATATTTCTTAAGACAATTTTTTTTAAAACATGTTACAAAATAATACTCCACCAATTTCTAAATAAAAGTTTTGGAAAGGTAACAAATCCGAAATGATAAATTGAATCCTCTAATTTAATGGAAATAATGTGATGTTATTACTATAAACAATCAATTTTCAATTCACTGCATTCAATTCCTTTAATTACCTTTTTTTTTAAATTGAAAATGAATAATTGTGATAAATGGCAATTAAATGAATAATTCTTCACCTTTATGTATATAATACTTCCTCCAATTCATTATATAGTAGTATATTTTAGAAGGTTTAGCAGTTTGCATTATATAAGACGTTTTACATTTCTTAGTTTAAATTTTTTACAATAGTTTCAAGTTAGTTTTTAATTAATATATTAGTTATTTTTATTTTCCCACTAGTCACATGAAATGAGTAAGAATAATGGGATTAAATTAAATGTATAGGAGTAATGGAATTAAATGAAAAGACAAAAACAAATGTATTTATGAAGATATGGTAGACATTTTTTTCAAATTTGCTCATACAATCTATTTTTCACTTAGTTATAGAATATTTCTAGAATTACTAAATTCAGCATGAAACTTTGGGCGGAAAAATACAAGTCTCTGTTCAAATGAGAACCCCCTCATTATATCTGAATTTAGGGACTAATTCTGACCTTAGATCTAATATTGCACAGTGTAATTATATGTCCAGGTTCATTGTGCTTTTTACACAGTACTGTAGTGCTAAAATCAATCCATTTTTTTTAATTTAATTATATATATATATATTTACGTTTTAAAACATGCAATATGTATCTTAAATTGTAGATCTTGAGAATGTGATTAATTTGATATATATTTCATTCAAAACGAATAAAAAAAAAGTTATGGTTTGTTGAAAATTTGAGTTTCATTTCAAATTTTTGAATTTGCAATTTATAGACGAAATTTGCAATGCTTTTTGTATACAATTGTAATATTTCTTTTTCTTAATTTATTGTGCTTTCTAAAGAACAATATAGTGCTTTTTTAAACGTTGATATATGTCCAAAATACTATTTTTAATTAATTAATGTATTTTTTTTACATTATTACATGTCATTATCTCAACCATCAAAATTATCCAATCTAATAGTTAAGATAAGTCCTAAGTTCACATATATTTACGGTTCTCATTTGAACCCAACCCTCTCTCTCTCTCTCTCTCTATATATATATATATATATATTCTTGTCCATACTATATACTGTAATATATTCTTTGAAAATAGCATCACTATATTTTCCATCCATAAGTCCATACTCAATTATTATTGTATTTTAACAAATAGAAATAGCAGCATCTTGTCTTGTCTATGTTTTCTTTTTGAGTATTAAACCAGCGAATAAATTTATACCAGCCAGTCTGATTTTCAAATATTTATTTACTAGTTTAATACCCGTGCATTAGACGGGGTTTATCAAAAGATAAATATAAAAAATATTTACGATAATTATAAATTTTTATGTAAAATGAGAAATTAAAATAATGTATTTTCAACTCTTGTCTGCCTAATTTATTTATTAATTATTATAATTATTAAGTATTTATTACCCTGATTAGATTCAATTCATTAATAATTTATTTACATACTTATAAAAATTCAAAAGAAGTCACATTCTAAACCCGTGTCTAATCTCTACTTATTAATTATTATTACGTTATTTTGTACTTTAATRTTTAGATTAAATTCGTTAATAATATTASTTACATACTTTGAAAACATAAACGAATKTCATACTCTCAACYCGTGTCGCATTGTATCGATGTCTAATCAATATTTAATAATAACGGGGAAACCCGCATAAAATTGAGTTTGAAAAAATGTAAAGTATACAACACCCGCGTGTTACATGTGAATATGTGATATAAAATATTAATTTTATAAGACACTGATAATTCTATTGAAGAAATATCGTGYATCTAACTTGTARTTTATGTAATATTATTTTAATTTCTTTTTTTTATTCTGCGTAAGATACTAAGTTATTCGTGCAAATATATAATATATATGTATCAATGCATTATATTTGAATTAGATAAAAAGATGTAAAATATAAATGTAAAATATACAACAACCGCGTGTTACATGTGAATATGTGATATAAAATATTAAATTTATACGACACTGATAATTCTATTGAAAAAATGTCGTGCATCTAACTTGTAGTATATGTAATATTATTTTGATTTTTTTTAAGTAAGATGCTAATTTGTTCGTGCAGATATATAATATATATGTATCAATGCATTATATTTTAATTAGATAAAAAGATTTAAAATATATTTAATATTTATTTTTCTAGGCATAATAATTTATTATTAGTATTAGTATTAGTATTAGTATTACGTTATCTTTTTTGTTTCACTTTGTTTTTGTTTTTGTTTTTGTTTTTTGTTTGGTGTAACAATAGTTTTTTCATATATATTTTAATATTATTTTTAATTTATTATATTGTGATTAGATAAAAAAAAATCTTAAGTTTATATTTTTATATTTATTTCCCTTTTGTAATAACTTTATATAACTCATATTTTTCTTATATAAATATTTAGAATTATAATAAAATTATTTCAACTTTTATTGTAAATAATTAATTCAACTTATATATGTTCTTCCTAATTAGATATAATTTTTTTATATTTTTATATTAAAAGAATAAAAGTAAGATATTGAATTGGACAAAGTATGTTAAAAAAAGTATTATAGTAGGTAAGATGTAATAAAATAAAAATATTGAATTAAGCAAAATATAATATTAGGAAAGTATTAAAGTAGGTAAATATATAAAAAGAAAAAATACTAAATTATGTTAATATTAGGCTCGGATGACACCGAAGCACTAAAAAATTTTCCAAAGCTAACAAAGCATGAGAAGCAGACACATATAATAAGAGGATTTTGCATTAATATATATGGAAGATATGTAGATGACATCGATGATAAAATATACATTGTTCGTTCCAAAATAATTATCAATTTAGAAGTCTCACACAAATTAAGAACTTATCCACCTTTATTTACTATAGAAATACCTCATTTTAATGATATTACTGTTGGACAAAAAGTAATACTTAATAGCACATAATTTAGAACAATAAATAGGTGTAAGTTTGAAAATCTTGCTCAATAATATCTTGAATTCTTATAATATTACTTATTGTGTGACAAAAAAATAGACTAAAATGATTTGGAATGGACGGAGTAATTACTGTAATTGTTTCTTCAAATTGGGATAGGGTACTATGCAATATAAGTTATAATAACATTATCCCAACCAAAGTAAAACAAAAACAACATCCCAAGACATCAATTAGTGGGTGTTTATCAAAACTAGTGAGGCTGAGCGTCACCATGTTTGGTACATTATAATTTTCTTTTAAACACCTAAGTTAATAATACTCCCCCTGAAAACTATTGAATATTTAAAATATGGAAAACAAAGTGGAGAACATATGGGATATTCTTCTATCATCAAATAATTATGCTCCTCAATTCAATGTAACGCAAGAATATGTACTTTTAATTATAATTTTGTGTTGCAAATTGTTTTTTTTTTCGTCAATTATATCTAAGAATAAATTATAACATAATGTGCACATGTCACGTGTTATACGATTTACAAAGCATAAATTAGAAAAAAAATAAAAAATCTTATTTTCTTCAAAATTTGAAAATATCACCATTCTGAAATTGTCTGACGTGTATGTGTATTTAAAATATATGTTTTAAACTAGAGATGGAAAATTAGCCGACTTAAAGATAATATACAGAATTATATATATAAATATAAATAACCAAACCGACCACGCCAGCTTGTATCCAGAACATCATCTTATCTTCCACTCTCAATGTCACTTAAATCTAAAGAACCACTTTTATTATCCTTGCTGGTTTTTCAGTGAGTAAATTAATAGATATTTCTTATTTAGCAACTGCGAGTTCAATCAACTAACAGTCGGGCTATATGCTAAAAGAAAAATCTAAGCTCCAACAAATGTTGTACTTTTAAATAATAGAACAATATAATTAAAGGAATACCGTTCTTACTTAATTTTCAAATGCTAGATCCTAATTAAAAACGTCATTAATTAATTAAATGTATTAGTCAAATTCTTATGTATCTTAATTCTTGACAGGAATTGCAAAACGACAATTAAAAAGAAACGAAATGTGTACCATTTTAAACATTTAAAACACAAAATTGATGAAATTCCCTACACAAATTTATTTTTAACCACGTTTCTATTAAAGACAATATTTCTATACATTATTACATTGATTGATATGTGAAATGTAAAAAATACTAAATTTCATTAATATCAAACTCAACCACATAAAAAATACAAAATTCGGAGTAAACAAAATGACAAGATCATTTCATGGTCGAATATTCAACAATAAGTGCATTGAATAACCAAATGCCAAAAAATTGTATACGCGTCGGGCCATTCGACCATACTTGACTATTTTCAATAAAGTGAGATTAGATAATCTCATATTTTATAATTTTCTTGTTCCATTTTATCTGTTACATTTATATATAAAAAAAAATATTAATTTTATATTTTATTTTATTAGTAAAAAATTAAATGTTACTCTATTAAATTTATAAATTTTTTCACACTTTTAACTATTATAAATAAAAATATATTATAATCATTTGATACTTATGATTACAATACAAATCATTTTTCTTTATTTGCGTGAACTGATCGATCCCGACAAATAGAAATAAATCATATCTATTTTTCCATACTCTTTATTTAGCACCCCCTATCACCAAGAAAAGTTCAAAAAGGCCGTAAGGCGTTAATACCAAGCCTTGAAAGACTATGCGTGCTTGGGGGAAATATAGGTGTGAAAAGACGTTTTTAAATATTTTATTTATTATATTGTTATAATAAGTAAGAATATATATATATTTAACAAATTTGTTTACATATTTTTTCGATATAGTTAGCAAACTACTAATCATCAATACAAAATCAACGTAATATTCACGGTCTCATGTAAGATGATCATACTTTTCAAATCATACGTTATACTTTTAATGTATAAAATCATACTTTTGAAAACAACTATTCACATTTTTCTGAAAAGTATGAATTTCACAGTAAAAATATGATGTTTTACTATGATCGTCTTCATTAGACGTCCTTACAATAGTTTGTGAAATATTAATTATTTGATGTCATTATAGATTTTTTAATATTTGACTAAATAAATAAATAAAAAATCTGATTATTCATCTAAAAGGCACGCGCCTTTTCACACATGGGCACGCCTAGGCACGTCTGATCAGTTAACAAAATAAGTTAATCACCTTTTCACACACTTAAGCACTAGTCGAGTCGTTTTTTTCCACGCTTCGTTCTAGGCGCGCCTAGATTCCGCCTTTTAGAACACTGCCACCAACACAAGTGGTTTATTAACTATTTAGGCCGGATTCAGGGTCGGCTATTGGGCAAGTTGCTCACCTCCCATAATTGGGGCCTAAAAAATATATTCTTTTAGGGTCAATTCCTATATAAACCATTAGTGAAATGTGTTTTTCCAAATAGGCCATTGAAATTTCAACTTCCCATTTAATCCAAAAATTATATAAAGTACTAAATTACCCTTTATAACTATTTTATTTTATTTTTCGAAAATTCAGAACTACCCGTGTAAAATTCAGAACTACTCATGTACATTCAGAAATACTCGTGTAAATTCAGAAGTTCTCGTGTAAATTCAAAACTACTAGTGTAAATTTCAGAACTACTCGTGTAAATTCAAAACTACTCATGTAAATTGACAAACTACTTGTGTAAATTTCAGAACTATTCTTCAAAAATTCAGAACTACTCGTGTATATTTTGGAAAATTACACACTACTTTGCATAGTTTTTGGAAAATTACATAATACTTCGCATAATTTTTTGATAAACTAGGTACTACTTTGTATAAATTGCGTACTATTTCACAAAATTTTTGAAAATTACAAACTACCTTACATAAATTGCATACTACTTGAACTGTCAAAATCAGAACTCAGGAGACCAAAATAGCTACGTGGACTGTCTCACACTTCCAAAACCAAAATTGCAATTAAGCGTTTCCAATATCAAGGGTGTAAATTTTTAACTATACGTTTGGTTAAGAGGGTTCTTTCTAAACTCTAGTGGTCAAGCATCATCACATAGAATTTCTCTAGCAGAACAGAGGTTTGGATATAAAGAATAACCAAGCAACACAACTTCTCATGTAAACCAGAGATTTAGTTTCAAAATTGCCAGAAGATGGATTAAATCGTGCAGATCTCTGCACAACATATGCACCTAAAATTCATCCTCGGCCGAACCGAATGCTCCTCCAGGCAAGAAGTTAAATTCCCCTTCCGAACTTTCAGCAGATTATCGAATCCGAACCATAATTCAATTCAAAAGGTTGCAAGCTGCAAGGTCATAGTAAAATATCAACAAGAACGACTTCCTCGCGCCGATTGGTGGCCCTCCGCACGACGAGTTCGGTCAACGGCCACCGCCGCCCTTCTCGCCGCTGCAGCCGGCGGAGTCTCCGGTCTCAGCCTCACGGCCAAGATGTCTCGGGGAGGACGGCAGTTCTAGCATCCTTCGCGGCTACGATGTCTCAGCTCCTCGTGACCACGCCTGAATACGCCATTTCTCGCTGTCGTCTGGTGCGCTATGACAGGGAAGGGGATGGAGAGAGGTAGCGAGAGCAAGACCTTGAACCGATGGCCGCAGCCCACCTCAATTTCTGGTGAGTAAGTGGATTTTGGATGGGAAGGAATTGAAGATTTTTTGGGTCGTAAGCTTGCAATTGACTTTGGAGAAGAATTGTTTTTTTTTTTTTTTTCCTTTTCCGAGTGAGGCGTATTTGGGGGTTTTGAAAAAAGGAGAAAAAAAGCCTTTTTATTGCAAGTAGATTTGTCAAATCTCATATATAAATAGAAGTATATGGAATTAATATGTCTTATATGGGAATAAAAAACTTTATAAGATTATATAGAAATTTGATTTTATGTTATAGAATTATATGGGAATTTCCCCTCTTTTTTATTTTAAAAAACTTTTGACCCATTTATAGTTGGTGTTTTATAACAATATAAATTAAATTCAGATACTCAACCCACTCGTTTAGCCTAAATCCTATTAGAGATTGAAAATGCAATTATGCAACATAGAGGCTGAATGACACGTAATAATACATATATTTCATAATTTGCAAATGATTATAAACTCGTATCAATTTTTATTCCAAATTAAAAAATAAAAGAAAAAACGAAAAAGTGCCCGCTTACATCCCATCAGAATTTGTTTAGAACAAAAATATAATTTAACATTTACTATTTTTCAGATCTCAGATGATTTTTTTTCATGGATATTTATTTTTTTATTTCCTTTTTAATAATATTGTTTATATTTTATAATTCTTTGATGCGTGATTCCTTGTTATTTCAATCACACTTATAAAGTATTTTTTTTTATTATATTCGTGTTGTGAAATTAGAATTTATAAAATCTAAAGGCACGAAAATTGTGAACTTTCATTATCTATTCAATTTAATGTTATTTTTCTTATATTTTTAATGAATATGTTGTATATAGTTGATTTATTGTGTGTTTATTAATAGCATTTATATTATTTATTTAATACATAAAATATTATGATTTTCCATACGACCTAGGACGCACGAACATTTCAAATTAGAAAATCTTGCCATGTCGTGTTTCCGTGTGAGTCCTATTCTATACAGTGACATGACAGATCCAAAACTATATTTCAACTAAAATGAGTTGATGAATTTGATCTTAACTACCGACCGACGATGAGTTGAACGAGATCTAGTTTTTTAGGGGCTATTTGCATCAATCATTTATGAGAATTTGAGGATTCAATGGCAATTCCCAAAAATGTTATAAAATGGTTTACAAGCTTGGAGAAGTCGTTTTTTTAATTTCTTTTAGGATAAGATGAAAAAAATAAAAATATATTGAAAAATAAATATGATATTGAGAAGAGTTGAAATAAAGACTATTTGAAATCAAAATTTGAAGGTTCAACCCTCAACCTACTAATTTTACTTCCTTATATATGCTCATTATTCAAAATTTTACCTAGCGCCTCTAAATTTCTGGAGACGATCCTAGCCGTATTTATGGCTAATTGGATTCAAGAAGAGCTACAAAATGTATGTGCATATTGAGCTACAAAATGTATGTACCAAAATGAAACTCTTAAACAACAAAAACTCCTTTTTAAATATAATAAAATCTAGGTAATTAAGCTAATCTCAAAGATAATAATCATCTCCATATCTCCATCACACTCACGTCCGACTATGGTTGAAAGTTTACAATCCTGACCCTGTGTTATTCTAGTTTCTTTTTTCCGAGGTCCAATAGATACACAAGTTTATAGCCTATATACTTCATAATAGGCACGAATAAATAGTACATTACAAAAAGTAATCACACTGTTTATTCTTTCCTTTTGTAGCTTTTCCCCAGAAACCATCCAAAAAAAAAAAAGGTATAAATAATTGTAAAAGCAAAAAACAAAAGCCACAATCCCCGCTTTATCTTTCCAGCTTTCTTTTTCCCCCAACTAACAGCAAAAGAATAGTCAAAGCCCAGTCTCTAAATCCCAAAGAGAAAAAAAAAGGAAAAAAAATACAAGCTCACATTTCACGCACGCACTCACACAGTGTAGTGTTTACTGAAAAAGCTCACCCAATAATGGGAGTTTCAGTTCCTATTCTCGCGATCTCCATCTCCCTACACCTAATTGCTTTTGTATTCGCCGTCGGCGCAGAACGACGTCGTAGCACGGTACCTAATTTGCCCGATTTATTTTCTACTATTTTCGTTTTTTTTTTCTTGTGGTTTTAATTTCTATATATATATATTTTTTGAAAAAGGCAAAAGTAGTCCCCGATGAGTACGACGAGAAATCATACTGCGCGTACGGGACGGACGCGTCGACGGTGTACGGGCTGGCGGGCGTTTGGGGCTGCTGCTGATTGGCGGCAGGCGTTAATTAACGGCGTTACGAAGTGCTTCTGTTTCGGGAGAGGGACGAGGATGAGTGGGCGCTCAACTACTTGCGCTGTTTTCTTCTTCATTTTCTCATGGTAAAATCTTACTTCTCCTCCTCCTAATTTCTCAAAATTGACATTTCTTTTGCTTGTTTTGTTATTTCTTTGGATATAGCGGTGATAGAATTTGTAGTCTAATAATTTTAGTGTGATTACTGATGTCTTGTTTCTGTTTTTGTGCTTATATTGTAGTTTTTGATGTCATTATTTCCCCTTTTTGGCTTTTATTGGTTAATTAGCTACCTTTAGTTGCGTATGTTAATTGTGTAGATGCTTCTAAATGCTTACTGTTTTGGGTAATTTGTGCTTTTTATCTCCCTGAAAATGGTTGTAAATTGAATGTTCAATTCTCAATTAGGTTTTCATTATTCGAAAAAAAAAAAAAAGAAAGAAAGAAAGAAAGAAAAGAGAGGCTCTACTAAGAGCTTAGTTGCCAAATCGATATATGTAACAACATAGTCGGACGGTCACTGATAAACTATATGTATAGGGGCCAGGGCCATCTTTGCTAGAGCGTGCGTTCTAAACATTACTATACTACCCCTCTTAGACGTAGATGTTTCTCTGCTCTCCTAAGGGCTTATTTTACAAACCGATTTAGGAAATTGTAAGATATTTCGTTTGCCATTTTTTTTTAATGAAAACCTAAAAATATCGTTTGATGATTGTAGCAAGCAATTGTGTTCCTGTACTGGGTTGTTTTCGTCCCCTTCATAATTGTCTTGCTCTGTTTGTGAAGCATGTGTTTTGGGTCAAATATTTATGAAAAATAATCTTAATTTCACCTCAATAGGGAGGTATTTGTTAAGAAAGGGGGTATTTGTGATTTTGAAAGATACTTGGGTTTCTTTTGTAATTAGGCCAAATCTCAAGGGTCGTTTTCTTAATTACCTCTCTGTTTTTTTTTTTTTTGAATTGTTACTGAAATTTAAACAACCAAACAGGGTCAGCTTTCTGGCGGCAGAGGCGTGCTTGTTGGCGGGGTCTGCTAGAAATGCTTACCACACAAAATACCGAGCGATTTTTCACGTGGAGCACTTGTCGTGTGCCACTCTCCGTAAGGGTGTGTTTGCTGCCGGTGCTGCTTTAACATTAGTGTCGATGACGGCCTCGATTTTGTATTACTGGGTTCACTCCAAGGTCGATACAGGTGGATGGGAAAAACACCGTAATGAAGGACTTGGGATGAGCACTTTAGAAAACCAGCACCAGATGAAGGCCGGTGAATCTGAGAAAGTCTGAGTATGGGGTTTTTCATGAGATTAATTTGTTGCTAAAAGTTTTGGGTATTGTTGTGATGCGTGTGAAGTTACACGTAGAGGTGTGTGTACTCTAGTATGTAACTTATGGGAGCGTATAAATATAAAATATGTTTTGTAGAAAGGAAGCTACTTGTATTATATGATATGATATGATGGTTCTTGGATTTTACTCCCTCCGTCCCAAAATAATGGTCCTGCGGTTGGTTTCACACAGATTAAGGAATGAGTAGTTTATATAGTTAAGTCATTAATTTAGTTAGTATTTTCCAATTATATCCTTTTTAAATTTATTAATATCAATTAATAATTATAAAAATCAGTGTTGGAATTAGTATATATTTGTTATTGGAATATTAAGATTTTGTATTTGATAAGTCCAAAAAGTTAGGACTCCTCATACATGGCAAGTTCCCATAAACAACAAAATTTTCCATAGATATCCCAATTAARCCGGGGCATACAGCCCACCAGGCCCATAATAATTCACGTATATCAAATCCACAAACGGGCTCAAGTACTCAACCCAAATTACAAGAGATCGCGAACCTATATGAAAAGTCATCCCCATACTACAGGTCGCTACTATTCACAAACAGCCCATTCAAACCATCACAACTCGCCCACCTCCCAGGGGCACACCCTCCCTAGGAAATGAGGTCGCTTTCCACAAATAGTCACATTTATCACATAATTTCACGTATGATTATTTTAGTCCGTATCAGCTAGTCCCCCATGTTCTAGCTGATTGAGTTATGAAATCAGGTAGGACATGTAAACATAAAATTTCAAAAGTATTAACAAAACACACGAACAAAACATCAATATATCTTACTAAGCTCGCATCAGAATCACCCGATTTCAACAAATCGAGCTATAACAGGTCGCAACACGTTCACGCGACCTGAAAGATATCGAGCTCTATTCTTAAAAATAATCATAAGTCCCCAAGTATATCAACTTAGGTTGCACACGAGATGAATCATTGCGAGCTCAACATTCTTTTTCATAAAACGACCTGGAAATACCACTGTACCAGCCGACCTCAAAAATGCAAGACCACCATCATAATAACACCATAAAGCCAAAACATGCTTTCCTCTCTCTATCCCATCTTACTGACATTTCATTAAATGCGGCCTGCCACGCGTCACCATCTTAAAATCTCGGCATATAATAAGTTCAGTGGGCCCAAGAATTAATGGCCCAAAACATCCATTTGCAAACCGTAATTAATCCCGCTCCTATTTGTCACATCATCTTTTCCGTCTCCCCATACAAAACCTTTTCGCCTCCCCAATTCACCATTTTACGCTATCTCAATAAAAATTTTCACCATTGTAGCTCTGCAAAAAATCTCGCCACATCGCCATTACTCAGGGATCCACCGTTAATTCGCCGCTTACCAGCGATCTATAAGCTCGTCAATATGTGTAAGTCCCAGATTCTCTTTCAAATTTAATTATACTATCAAAATTTCAATTGCATCTGCTGAGTTATGCTTATTTACTGTGTTATCCCTCCCCCTTGATATATCTGTCATGAAATAATCATTAGCCACATCCGACAATAACCCCTTAACCCAATCTCTTTCTCCCGATTCCGATCTCGTTGAAAATCCCTTCATTATTGAACAAAGGCCAAAACCCTTAGCATTACCCTCCTCTGGCCTACGCGACGAGCCAGAGGGTGATGTCTCATGGGAAGAATTTCAAGCCCAAACCGTAGCCAATAATCCCTCTAGCGACCTCCGCCTTCTTACTCTTGAGGTTCCCCTTATCCCAGAAGGCATTCTCCTTCATGAACCGAGGAATCCCACATCCTCCGCACACTTCCGAGAGAATCCCGTAACTGTAGATGAATCCCTTTCTTTCGACAACCTACCCTCATCATCGCTAACAACCAAAGAAATCAAACATAACTATTGGCTACTTTCTGACCCTAAAAAGCTGGAACATCTTAAACGTATCCTCAACCTTCCTCCCACTGCCAAAATGATTTCACCCGACAGCCCGCATGTCGACCTCATGCGACCTCCTCCTAATCATATTACTTTATTTGATTCACTATTGGTAGCAGGATTTAGGTTCCCCGCTCACCAATTATATGTTGAGATCTCTAATATGTATAATATATCACTTCTTCAACTAACTCCCAATTCCATGAAGTACCTGGCCGGATACCTCTTGTTCTGTAAATATTACAATGCCCGTGCTGACCCTGGTTTCTTTCATTTTTGTTTCCAAATAAAGTACCAACAAAACTCCTTTTATCTCTCCTATCGTTTAGGGCGACCTAAATTCCTTACTAGTCCCCCTAATAAAGTCCACGAATGGAAGAAAAACTTTTTCTTCATTCATAATACTGAAGCTTGGCCTTTTATAATCGAGCTGAAAGATCGTACTCCTCCTCAAATCAAACCAACAACCTCCAAAGAAAGTCCCCTGTTATACCAGAAATACTTTGACCAGCTCGTGGAATGGAGCCGACATCCCTTCGACCTGACTCTCATCACCAACCGCTCCGCCATATTCCGTTACGCGGGCATCGACTCTCGCCCGGTGGAGCTGGATCTTGCCATTTCTAACTCTGCTTTCGGTGGGTATTGTAGGTTTTGCAATTATATCCATCCATGTGTATTAAAATGAAATTATAACATAATCTCCTTATTTTTCAGTTTTCTTCATCAATTCCTGCGCAGCTGCTCTCCCCGAGGAAAAGAAGAAGCAAGCTACCTCTTCCACAGCTCGCACCGTCCCTACCTCCGGCAATACCGACAAGACCATTCGGCCAACACCTGAACTGGTCGACGACGAAGAGGAGGTACAGCTGATCCTTCGAAATAAGAAGGGCAAGCGACCTCTGTCAGACGTCCCCAACAGCCCAAAAGCGCGAGGTCCAAAGGCTCAAAGTCCAAGCCCCAGCCCTCCGAAAGCACAAAAGCGTCGTCTCCAGAAAGGACTGCCGACAGCCTCTGCTAGCACCACGAGTTTTAGTAAGGTGCTAGCAAAAATGAATACAACCACCGACGTTGAAACCCTCCTCAGCGAGCAATTGCTTAAGCAGGTAAACCCATTGAAYTCGCATCCTTAATCAATTTCACAAATACTAAACACTTACAAAATACCTTAATACAGATGAAACCTGTACTTGGCAAGTTCGCGGAGGAATTTATAGCTCGTTCAACAGGGTCCGATCTGCAGCAGACTGTTGACGAGCTAACAACCCGAGCTGAACAGCAGACCCAACAGCTATCGTTAACACAGGGGGAGCTAGACAAAGCGCTCCAAAGGGTGAATGCACGTGACGAAAGGCTGGCCATTTCCACCAGTCAGATCAACAGTCTGAAGGATGAGACGGCGCGCTGACAAAAAAGGCTGAGGAGCTTGCGCAACAAAGTGAAGAGCTCGCTCAAAGAACTGAGGAACTCGCTCTTCAGCAGCAAAAACACTCCGAGCTCCTCAAGACGGACTGTGAGGAAGGCATTGCGGAAGGTCGGAGAACATTCCTCCTTAGCGAGGACGGCCGCAAGTTTACCGATGCATACCGTCAAGAGCTTATCAAGGCTTATGAAAACTCATCGATATACTTTGGTTTAATGGCTCGTGGTGCCGCCGAATGGGTTGCTGAGGCTGCAAAGATCGTCAAGGGAGAGGTGGCCGAGCTAAACGTTTCATATACTCCGAACGTTGAAGCCATTATTGACAAAATGACCCCCTTCAACTTCTTTAAAGGTGACTGGAAACAGTCCATCTACGCGAAGTGGTGGCTACGTTGTCAGAGTCAGGCAGCTCTGGCTGCGGGAGTACATGGCGAGCTGCAAACGCCTTTAGAAGACCTACTCTCTGAGCCCGCGCCCGAGTCTAGCAGCGCCATCACCACAACCCCCGAGCCTGCGCCCTCAAGTCTTACCCCTGTGCCTGAGAAGACTGCTTAAAACTCTTAATAACTTTTAGCTCGCTATTCATGTGCCCAGATATTATGTTATGATTCAAATACCATCAATTCGATCGCAATATCTTTACTCATATCAAAAATTACATTAGCTCGTCACATAATCATATCAACTTGCCATAAGCATGATCATATTAGCTCGCCATGAACATGACGGTATTAGCTCGCCATGAGCATGAATATCATCAAACAAACACAAAATACACAATAACTTTTAACTTTAATAATTTTGAGAAAAGTATCAGGGTATACTTTCATCTCAACCACATGCAAACACAATCTCATTCAAAATATCAAGAGTTATATATTCTAGCAGGATTTATCCCCTGCTCGTTTCACAAGTATTTGTAAAACTCCATTATAAATAATCGTCGACCTAATGAGAGCGCCGGAATTATCAGGAGTACTATAATCTGGCAGGATTTATCCTCTGCCCGTATCACAAGTATTTGTAAAACTCAATCATAAAGAATTTCTCGTAATAATTTTTATTCATTGTATTAATCATCTTTCTGAACAACTCGAGAGGTGCCCTCCGGTCCAGAGTTACCATCTCCCACCCAAAAAAGATATAAAAAACCACAACTCATAATCCATTCCCAGGTCGAGAGAAGTGCCTCCGGTCCAGAGTTACCCTCTCTCACCAAAAACATACAACCACTTATTCGTACAACCACAAATCATTAGGTCGGGAGAGGTGCCTTCCGGTCCAGAGTTACCCTCTCCCACCCCAAACAACAACTTTAACATAAATCCCGAGGTCGGGAGAGGTGCCCTCCGGTCCAGAGTTACCCTCTCCCACCTCAAACAACAACTTTTTCTTCCAACGAGCTTCATGCAGGAGAATTGCCCTCCGGTCCAGAGCTACATTCTCCCGCGCCCCATCTATGCATAATACCTCTTCAAGTGGCACACATTCCAGTTTTGTGGTAAAACCTTTCCTTTCGCACTCTCGAGGATGTATGCCCCTCCTCGCAACACTTTTGTTACCTTGAATGGCCCAATCCAGTTCGGCTCTAATTTTTTAGTCGCCTTCAAGGCATCAGCTCTTTTCCAAACCAAGTCACCGACCTGAAAACGACGGTGTTTAACATATTTATTAAAGGCAGTCTGCACTCGTTGTTTATAACGTTCCACCCGGGCTGCAGCTTTATCTCGTATCTTATCAATCGTTTCAATAGCTCCGCGAGCTAATCTCTCATTTTCTTCCACATCGAATGCTAATAGACGCTGTGATTCTCCAACTATCTCAGCAGGAATGACCGCGTCCATTTCATAAACCAAGCTAAACGGCGTTTCCCCCGTGGTAGTTCGAGGAGTCGTCCGATAGGCCCAGAGGACAGACACGAGTTCGTCTTTCCAGAGTCCGCCTGCTTTCTCCAATCGCAGCTTAAGTCCCTGCACAATTATTCGATTAGTGACTTCAACCTGTCCATTAGCCTGTGGGTGCGCCACAGAAGCAAAACGTTGCTTCATCCCCATATCCTTGCACCACTTCTGCATCTTTCGCCCATTAAACTGGGTCCCATTGTCCGAGACTAAAATTCGCGGTACTCCAAACCTGCAAAATATATTATCAAAAAGAAAACTCATTATGTGCTGTTCGGTAGTTCCCGTGACGGCCTCGGCTTCCACCCACTTGGTGAAATAATCAATGGCCACCACCAAATATTCCTTATTACTCGGGGTCCTTGGAAAAGGACCCACAATATCAATCCCCCATTGCGCAAACGGGCAAGGCGAGCTCATCACCATCATCTATTCGACTGGTATGTGAATAATCGAACCATGCTTTTGACACTTCTCACAAGTTCGGACTAGCTCGCTAGCCATATCCTTCATCCCAGGCCAAAAGAAACCTGCTCGCAATGTTATGTTCATCAATGCCTTCCCCTTCGCATGATCACCACAGTATCCCTCATGTACCTCTCTTAGCACCTCTATCCCCCGTTCTTTTGCCAAACATTTCAGAAGAGGTCCAAATCGCGACCTCTTATACAATTCATCATTTATCACACAGAATCGAGCTGCGACTCTAGCATCATTTGTGTTTAATCTCTCCACACCTTGTGCTTTGAGCAGAACATCCCAAATGGGCCCACGCCAATCGTCACTATCCTCGATCTCCATGACCTCTACTCCTCTCTCAATACTGCTACCATCCAACTGCATCAACGTGACCTTCCGAGTATCACAGGTCATTAATGCTCCTGCTATTCGGGCGAGCTGATCTGCCCGTGTATTTTCAGCTCGCGGTAAATGCTCCAACGTGAATTCTTCAAAGTGAGCCGCTTCCTCTCGCAATTTGCCCAAATACATTGTCATACGCTCTTCTCTGGTTTCATAAGAACCATTGAACTGCCGGGCTACTAGTTGGGAATCAGTATACGCCCATAATCTTCGAGCTCCCAACTCGCTAGCCATCTTGATCCCCTGTAACACAGTCTCGTACTCAGCTTCATTATTGGATGCCTTATACCCCAACTTAATTGCGAACTCCAAATTCTCTCCTTCCGGGCTAGTTAATACGATGCCTAACCCTGCCCCTGACGCCATGGTCGAACCATCAGTATATAAYGTCCATGCTTTCAGCTCTATCTCTTCATCGGCCTGTCTTGTCATCTCTTGCAAGAAGTCCGCTAATACTTGTGCTTTGATAGCGGTCCTGGGCTCATACACCACGTCATACTCACTCAGCTCCACTGCCCACTTCACCAAATGCCCAGAYACATTTGGATTGCCCAAAACTTGTTTCAAAGMCARGTTRGTACGCACMCTCACTCTATGGCTCAGAAAATAAGGTCGCAGCTTTCTTGCTGTGGTAACTAATGCGAAACCTCCTTTCTCGAGCTCGGTGTACTTCAACTCAGCACCCCGCAACATCCTGCTAATATAGTAGATGGGTTTTTGCACGCCTTCCTCCTCTCTTATCAACACCGAACTCACAGCGACCTCACCCACCGACACGTATAAAATTAGCTCCTCTCCTGGCATAGGTTTAGTCAGCAGCGATATTTCTGCTAAATACTTTTTCAACTCCTCAAAGGCATCCGCTGCTTCCTTCGTCCACTCAAACCGAGATCCCTTTCGAAGCGCCCTGAAGAAGGGGACACCTCGCTCCGCCGACCTGAAAATAAATCGGCTTAGGCCTGCCATCCGACCTGTTAATATCTGTACCTCTCGCACGGTGCGGGGATGAGGCATCTCCATAACAGCTCGTACCTTCTCAGGATTGACTTCGATTCCCCGCTCTGTTACCATATACCCCAAAAACTTCCCCGATCTCACACCGAACGCACATTTCTTTGGATTGAGCTTCATCCCATACTGCCGTAATATGAGAAATGTCTTCCTCAGGTCGTCTACATGCGTTTCAGCTCGCCTGCTCTTAACCAGCATGTCATCAACATAGACCTCCATGGTAGACCCCAACAGGTCCTTAAATATACGATCCACTAGCCTCTGGTAAGTCGCCCCCGCATTTTTTAACCCAAAAGGCATGGATACAAAACAATATGTACCAGTGGAAGTGACGAAACTCACTTTAGGCTGATCTTCTTTGGCAAGGGGTATCTGATGGTATCCCTGCGAAACATCCATCATACTCAACAGCTCGCACCCCGAGGTAGAGTCCACCAATTGATCAATTCTTGGCAAAGGATAATGATCCTTAGAACAGGCTTTGTTCAGATCTCGAAAATCTATGCACACCCTCCACTTCTGCTCCAGCTTTGGCACCATCACAATATTGGACAAATACTCAGAAACTGAATCTCCCTGATATGTCCAGCTTTTAACAACTTCTGTACTTCCTCTTCAATGATCTTATCGAGCTCGGGTCCGAAATGTCTCCTTTTTTGTTTTACAGGTCTAGCCTCTGGGTCTGCATTCAAATGATGTTGCGCGACCTCTGGTGATACCCCAGTCAACTCCTTCTCCTCGAACGCAAATACATCTCGAAATTCCTTCAACAAGCTAACCATCTCGTCTTTTAATGTTTCAGATAGCAAAGTACCTATCTTCGCAGTATACTCTGGCCGGCCCTCCTCTAAGGAGATCTCCATTAACTCTTCATTCGGCTGGACAAAGGTCTCTCGTTCTTTTATCTTTTTTGCGCTAAGTACCCCTTCCGGCCGATCACCGTCTCTCTCTCGTTTGTTCTCCATCAATCCCCTTCTGACCGCCATTTGGTAATAAGACCTTACGACCTGTTGCTCAGCGATGACCTCCCCTATTTTGTCACCTACCGGATATTTTATGTTCATGTGATAGGTCGATGTTACAGCCTGAAATGCATTAAGAGCAGGTCGCCCCAATATTACGTTGTAGGCCGACCTCCCTCGGATGATCAAAAACTTCAAGGCTTTCTCCATTCGGCTCACACCCTTTCCCAACACTACTTGTAACGTTATCTCGCCTTCCGTATTTACCTGTGCCCCATTGAACGCATATATGGGTGTATTCACAGATCGCACCCTCTTATCCACCTCCATTTGCTCAAGAAAATCTGTATAGATAATGTTTACTGAACTCCCATTGTCTACAAAGATCCTGCTAACTTCATAGCCCACTACCTCTGCTTCAATCACCAGCGCATCATTATGATCCTCCTGTAGCCCACGCCTATCATTGGGGCCGAAAGATATGATTGGCCCCATCACCTGTGGCTGCCTGCTAACACTAGCGACCTCCCATGTTCTATTGCGAGCTGATTTTAAATGCTTCTTGCACGCATTATTAGAATCACCATCCGTTGGGCCCCCCGAAATCATATTTATCCTCCCCTTATTTCCCCGAGGCCCTTCGAACTCCTGGTTTCTCTGAAGCCCTTGTCTCGCAGCCTGCGCAGGAGGTGGGCCTCCCGGTGGGGGTGGAGGCAACATCCTCCTCTGCTCGCTCAGCTCCTTCTCTCTATAGATGACCTCCTTCAGATGCCCTGCCTTTATAAGTCTCTCTATCTCCTCCTTGAGGTGTCTGCATTTTTCCGTGAAATGCCCGTAATTGTTATGGAATCGACAAAAAGAGACAGTTTTCGGATGTATTGGGACGGGTGTGCGATCCTCCGGCCACTGTATTAAATCAGGTACTGAGCGTTCCATGACACCAAACACCTTAGCTTGTGGTAAATCCAGTGGTGTGAAATCCTCCTCCCTCCAGATTTTCATATTCGGCTCTTGTCTCGCACTGACCCCAGCATTTGAGGCCAAGAGTCCGCGTATACCTCTTCTATACTCCCTCCTTGGTTCTCTCTCGGGCGCTCTCTCCCTCGCGTTAGCGACCTCTCTACCGAAACGCAATCGGTGTTCTTCCTCTTCCTCTTCTACCTGTACGTATTTGTGGCATCTTGCGAGAACTTCATCGTACGTGCGAGCTTCTTTCTTTACCAACGACCTCCGCAAATCCTCCCTCCTTAAACCTTGATGTAAAGCTCCAGCTTTCATCTCATCCGTGGCGGTAGGGACCTCCAAAGTAGCATTGGTAAACCTATTAACATACTGTTTTAGTGTCTCGTCAGGTCGCTGTACCATTGTGAAGAGCGACTGGGCTGTCTTCATGCTCTGCCTGACGCTAGAGAACTGCTTAAGGAAGGCAGCTCGCAACACCTGATAACTCGTAATTTTACCGCTCGGGAGTTGGTAAAACCAATTCTGTGCGATCCCTCTCAAGGTGGACACAAAGCCTAGTTTGGAAAACCGAGAACTGTTCTTACTCAATTTGGTTTTTCTGCTTCAAAGCTGATAGTTCCCTTTTCTATAATAACACTTCCTCTAGATGCATTTAGGTATTGGTGTATGTTGATAAAATTTTAATGACAGGAAACAACAAAGTTGGAATTGCCAAACTTATTACCCATCTTCATTCAACTTTTTCATTAAAAAATTGCATCATTTTCTTGGTATTGAGGTCTCCCACACAGCTCAGGGTTTGCATTTAAATTAGAGAAATTATATTACAAATCTCATGGAGAGAGTCGGTATGGCTAGAGCTAAAGTCACTCCTACACCTATGATTGTCTCTTCTGTCATGTCCAACACAAGAAGAACCAACTATTGATCCCTCATTTTACAAGAGTATTGTTGGAGCCCTTCAGTATATTACCATCATTAGGCCCGATATCTCATATAGTGTCAATATATGCACTACCTCCTCAGCACACACTGGCGAGATGTCAAGCGAATTACGATACCTTGCTGGTACAGTTCGTTTTGGAATAAATTATAGAAAAATCTCACACTTCACTCTCACAAGATTTTCAGATTCAGGCTGGGTTGAAGATCCGGATGACAGAAAAATCGTTACATGTTTTTGTATCTTTTTGGAAAGAAATATTGTCTCCTGGTGGTGCTCTAAAAAGCAGACCTCTATATCCAGGTCAAGCACTGAAGATGAATACCGCAGCCTAACTCGTACTACTGCAGAAATAATGTGGGGTCAATCCTTGCTTCAGGAGCTCCATGTCAAACTTCCTGCTATTCCCAAGATTTTGGGTTGACAATCGAAGTGTCATTGCTATTGCCTATAATCTTATTCTTCATACTCGTACAAAACACTTTGAATTAGATCTCCATTTCGACAAAGACCTCATTGCAAAGAAACTTTTACAAGTTCATTTTGTTCCATCTTTAAACCAGAATACAAATTTCCTCACTAAACCACTCTCACATTAATTCTTCATTCGACTATGAAATAAACTCTTTGTTATTCCTCTCACCAACCTCAAATTGAGGAGAGATATTAGAGAGCGATCTGATAGCTTCAGGTCGCATGACCATAAACAAATCAGCGACCTGATAACTTCAGGTCGCATGAGCACATACAGGTCGTATGAAAGGTAGCCATGAGATCGCTTAAGAAGATAGCATCAGGTCTCGTGAGAAGCCGCAAATGAGTCCGTTGCTATTACTTGGGACCTACACTATCTCAGATGATGTCAGCCTTAGTCTAGTGTATCCAGCCAATATAATTTTCAGATTGTAATGTAGAATTACTGACCACATATTTTAGGTAGTCGTTGTCAAATTATATTGTATCATTGCTAACCACACATTTTAGGGTAACATTAGTTATGTGTGCAGCTATAAATAGCTATTGCCTTTTCTGCTGTAATCAATAAGAAATGATTTTATATTTATACTAAAAAAAAATTAATAAAAACTGACCTCGCTTTTACCTATAATGTGATCGAAAATTAATAAAAACTGACCTCGCTTTTACCTATAATGTGATCGAAAATTAATAAAACTGACCTCGATTTTACCTATAACGTGATCGCTATTTTCTTTCGAGAAGTCTATTTTCCTGGTATTTTTGAATTTTGGAACCGTATCACTAACAACTCATAATTTGTAAGCGCGAGAAACCAAAGATTAGAAAGTCTTCCCATTATTAATTTGTGTGCCCATTAATTTCCATTTCATCTTCATCTATCCTCGTATTGTAAGCTAAAAGTTCAATGTAAGATTCACAATATCAAGAAAACCACGTACCGCTTTCACGCTTCGAAATCTTTACAAACAAAAAGGGGAAGAAAAAACAAACATTGTGATACCAGCTCACCAATTAGAAGAAGACCTTTTGTCATCATTAAGTTATTATTATTTTGAATCACATTAAGTTATCATGCAAAGAAGAAAATGCGAAATTCTCGCATAGCATGTACGTGAAAAGAAAAAAAAAATCATTTGGGTTGATGAATTTTTAAAGATTTCAAATTATAATAACAAATTCATGGAACTTGTTTGGGTAATCTCATAATATAATGGATTTCAAACTTGTAAGCTGTCTTTGCTTATGGACTTCGTACACGAGATAGAAACTCTAAAATACCATTTCTACTGGTCAAATACTTGTGTTAGGCCATATTAACGAGTCATGACCCGTTAGGCCCTATGACCCGAAATTATAATATATTGGTTTTTGTACTATGATTTATAAGTTTTTGTACTTGAAAGTATTGATTTTTCATAAATCTCTGACCCGTGATATAATGTATTGATTTTTATACTGTGATGATTGGTATTATGATGTATTGATTTTTAACTATAATTTATTGACTTTTGTACTATGATGTATTGATATGAATTTTTGGCCTAACGAATGATTCGTTAGTCCAGCCTGATAAGAGTGCTGCCCTTTCTACTTTTTTACTTAGAAACGAGTTCATAGACTAATAATAATAATAATAATAATAATAGAAAAACAAATTATGACACAAATAATAGTAATATATTATTTATCACCCAATCATCAGCGGCATTTAAACGAATGAATATTTCTTCATCTCTTCAATCAATCACACGGTAATTATAGAAAAAATAAAAGTGAAGAGTGTTGAATGAATAGTTAATTAGTTGACACTGAAATCCTTAATTTGCATATAGCTAGCTCCCTCTATAAATTGAGATCCAAATATTTGGGAACACGCGCACACACACACAAACCTCTTTTCTACTACTCCAAACAAAGAATTACTAAATTAGAGAGACAAAACCAAAAATGAACACCAAAGTAGCATACCAAGTGGCTATAATTTGTGTAGTGCTTGTGGTGTTCCTTGAGCATGTGACAAGTGCTGCAGAATGCAACACGCCGGGGCCGCTCTTCACTTGCAAAAGCGCGATGACATCATCATCCGAATGGCCGAGCAACACCTGCTGTGTTGCTATAAGAAAGCAGCAGTCTTGCCTTTGCACCTACTTCATACAGTTTAGGAACTATATAACGAATGTCACTCGTGCCCAAGAGGTCGCTTATGATTGTACTGGCAATACTCCCTATTGCTAAAAGTCATATATGTATATATATATATATATATGTCTCATGATGTTGCTATTGCTATTTTAGTTTCTATGTTTCCTAATTATATTCATTCATATATGTTACCACTTTATGATAAGTTGATAAGTTTCATCATATACCAGAAGTATGATGAGTCTGGTCTTTAAATGGTATTGTATGCTTTTACTTTATGGTTATGTTGTGATAATAAAAAAATGCATTTTCGCATTTACTTGCCTGTCTGATTCTGGATTAAGCCACTTTAGATGTTCATTTACACATTGAAGAATCAGGATATATATATAAAGAAATAAGACTTTCAACCAAATTAAATATAAATAATATAGACTATTGTCATTTCACACACGTACTATTTACTCTCTTGATTAAAAGCTTTTAAGTTAGTTTTACTATAGAAGAATCATCGAGTAACTATCATAATCTCATTTTGATCGTATATCCAGTCATATGATACTAGTTTAAGACTGTGTTACACGAATTAAGCTTGATAAATATATATTTATTGATATAAATGATATTATTCTCGCAAAATAATTTTCAACCATTTTCGACTCTTGAAGTCTCAATGTTTAATATAAAGCTAACCCGTAAGATACACGAATTAATAAAATGACATTTCTCTTTTTAAATTTTGTGATAGTTATTACAAGAATAAAAATATATAAAAATATGGGTAATTAAGAAGAATATAAATATAATTTTCTAACTTATGTCGTAACAAAAATTGTAATGACCTGTGATATTAAATCACAATATTATATCATACAATGTTTCGAACTAATGTCAATATAGTTTTAACACAATTTTCCACTATTGGATGTGATAAGTCCAAAAAGTTAAACTATCAAATAAAGGGGGTGCTAACCTCAAAATTGAGATCAGTGAGAACTCCAGATATGACACAGCGACCTCCAAAATCTCCCGCGATCCTCCAGGCGACCTCACCGTTTCTACAAAACAACGCCTAGAACGGGCCGGATTTCGAGCCCATTAAGGCCCTCCGACGCTTAAGTTAATAAGTGAAATCACCACTTCTTCTCTCAATAACAATATCAATGCGCAAAGATCATAAATGCGTAATAAGCGTTAACCTTTAACAAAGAAGCCAAAGGCTCTTTTTATAGGGATAGGAGAAGATTCCCAATAGGGTTACCTTTCATAATAAGAATTCCATTCACACTAGTATTCCACAATTTAGAACTCCTCATACATGGCAAGTTCCCATAAACAACAAACTTCTTCATATATATCTCAATTAAGTCGGGGTATACAGCCCAGCAGACCCATAATAATTCACGTATATCAAATCCACAAACGGGCTCAAGTACTCAGCCCAAATTACAAGAGATCGCGACCCTATATGAAAAGTCATCCCCATACTACAGGTCGCTACTCTTCACAAACAGCCCACTCAAACCATCACAGCTCGCCCACCTCCCAGGGGCACACCTTCCCTAGGAAATGAGGTCGCTTTCCACAAATAGTCACATTTATCACATAATTTCACATATGATTATTTTAGTACGTATCAGTATTGTAATCATTAATTCTCAACTTACGAGGTAGAAAACTAGTATTTCAAGAATATTATCAAGAATATTAATTAAAGGTATGTGTGGAAATGAAAAATTAATAATATATTAAATATGGTAACTGGACTATATTTGTGGAACGGACGAAAATGGAATATTGGACTATTTTTGTGGGACGGAGGGAGTAGAGATTTTTGTTTTCATCTAATTTGTGTAGGGGAAATTCTTGGCAACTTGACTTTGGCCCTTTTACACTTTAAACTTTGAAAAATTAATTATCATTATTATTATTATTTTTCTCGCTTACCTTGTTTTTATATTAATTACCGGACCAAATTAAAATTTAGAATTTGAATAATATTTTTGAAACTCTTACTAGTTACAACTAATTTTAAACACTCATCCCTCATGGCAAAATGAGTGAAACTTCTAGATCTCATTTTGATAGCTGGAAAGATTGATGGCAAACAAAGTTTATTATATTTTCGTATAATAATTGGTTCATCAACCTGATCTTATGAAGCACGACGAAGTTTTGCTTTGACTTGGAAGAACTATTTGAAGGTTAATTTCATCATTTTGAGATCCAAATATACAACTCGATATATAAACATATGACAATACGCAACTGTTTCAATTTTTTTGTATTTGGTTTTTGGAAAGATGAAAAATATCGAAAGAGCATTCCTGGTGTGCTCAAAGATCAAACCAAGTGCTTGGCTGCAATTTGCACCTTCATATAGCTTCAAGCCAATCATACCAAATAGAGTAATAAACAGTGTGGTGTGGCTCATAAATCCAAAATCATATTGTAAAGACAAATATGTGTATAACACTGTGCAAAGTGCATATATTTTATTATCACAATCACCCAAAGCTTACAAGCACAGAATGAAACTTAGTAATATGGTATACCCAGTAATTTCATTCTTATATTTTTGGGCAATTCTGGATGCTCTTCTTTTGGTTGCAACAAACATCAATCTGATGCTCAAGTGCTTTGGTATTAATTGGTACGAATTTGTTGTTACAAATATGCGACGCTATATCAGCACAACAGGCGTCGGTAGGTTGGGATGTGCTGTTGCGGGCCCCTGTCAAGCATGCGTAGGTAATCTGCGGGTTGCAAGTATCTGCACTTGTGACCTCACCAACAAGCAGCAGCACTACACAAATTACACCAAGATTTGCTGCTTTGGTATTCATTCTGCCTATTTACTCTAAGTTTGTTGTTGGATGGAGTATGTGGAGAAGAGGTTGGACAAGATTAATTGCTTTGCTTTGCATCTCAATTGGGAAAATCTCATTTTTGATACATTATCTTGGCCACTTTTCACAAAAGGTACGTGATGTTGGCCAGAATCAAATCACGTCTTATAAGTTGGCAAATTCATCAAATAAGGTCCATTTTTATCCAATTGATGACGTGGCATGATTATTTAATTTCTAATCATTTTTCTTTTAATTTTAAATATTAAATGGAAGTGAAAATATATTTTGCCCTTCCTTCCCATTTAATTTTTTGGTTTTATATCTTTCTTTCTTTCGGATCGGCTTTTTCCTTTCTTTCTTTCTTTCTTAATTGTTATTATGAAAAGAGTAAAAAAAACATAAAAATTTATCGATCCATTTKTTTGGCAGATCCAGATGCAGAAGTTGTATCACCATCGATCACGGGCCTGATGCTGTTTTCCTGCTTGCAGAACCTGCATCGGGGGAGGTTAGGGTTCAACCAGACGCCGGGGRCACGATGGCGCATGTTGTCCATGGTGGCCGMAACAAACGCCTTTATCTCCTCGAATCGCGACTGCAGATCCAAATCCATGGTGTAGCGGCGCTCAAACCTCTTGCAGTAGACATCGCCGCTAATCATCGAGATTTGTTTCGAGAGCAGGTAATTGAGTTTGTGCACGGTGGCACGACGATCAGTGGACCAGGGGAACGGCGGCGGGATGGTGGGCGATTTTCCCTCRAAAGAGGGTTTCCAGCGCGGGCGCACGACGGCGACGACGGGGACCGGAAACAGAGATTGGTTGGTGTAGAGAGGTGGATGAGGCGGTGGAGTAGGGTGTACGGTGGGGAAGGTGGATAAACCGAGGGTTAATAAGTTAAGTCGTTTTCTGGTATTTCATTTTTCTCGGGGACAGTGGATCCTGGCCGTTGATTTTTCTCTTCCTGTCAATTTCGAGGTTGTGGTTGTCCGCCGTGGATGAAGTAGAGGCGCATGATCAACGGACCACYGCCGTTCCCAATRKCGAGTATGAAACAGTTGATAATCAAAAAAATCTTATTCATGGCAACGACGATGATATAGTTGGTGGTTTGGATATCTATTAATGATTCTGAATTTTGTTTTTTTCTTCCTAATTTTCAATTCTCTGTTCTCAATTCCAAACTTTGGCAAGGCATTTTTCACGGGTTTTTATATTAAATAAATAGCTTTTATTTCTCTGATTCATTAGAAATTTGAACAATGGAAAAATGGAAAAGAAAGGAAAAAAAATAAATGGGAAGGAAGGGCAAAAATGTATTTTCACTTCTATTTAATTTTTAAAATTAAAAAAAATGATTAGAAATTGAATAATCATGTCACATCAACATTTGGGATAAAAATGGACTTTATTTGATGAATTTGTCAACTTATAAAACTTTATTGATAATGGCTAATACATCGTATCTTTTGTGAAAAATGATCAAGATAATGTACCAAAAATAATAATGTACCAAAAATAAAATCTTCAATGTCTCGATTTATAGAAGGAGCCTACGCGCCATCATGGTATATAATATAAACTATTCATTCATCACTCCTCACATGTTTAAAAAAAAATTAAAAAATTATTATTTGGTTCAAGTATGCCACTTAGGGTTGGTTGATTCACTTTATGTCCTATGTTTTGACTGTTTAAGTCAGGTAACACTTTGAGTTGACAGTTTCTATTTAAGTTTTAATTCTTAAATTCATAGCTTGTTTGACAGGAAGGTAGTCAAATATTCCTGACTGGTTTTTCTAAATATTCTTCCTCATATCTCAACCACACAACTTTTTAACTGTTCTTCACAGGCCGGCCCTGACTTTTTAAAGACTTCAACATTTCGAAGAGCATAATTTAATTTTCTCAGCAAAACAAACAATTACCTCGTGAATAATTACTAGTCTGACACAATTCAAATATCACTCTTTTCATCAATATAGACATGATTGAAAAACATAAATTACTATACATAAAAAATAAGAAAAATAAAATAAATAAAATAATAATAATTAATAAATACTTCCCCAAAATATTTTTTCAAAAAATAAGATAAATACATGAAAATAATAAAAAATTAATTATAATAATAAATAAATCTTTTACTTGTGACTATTAAAAATATTTTCGTAAAATATAAAGTAATATATTAATTAGATATTTTTTACAATATAAAATAACTAAGAAATGATTTTTCCCAAAAAGGTATAAAAAATTACAATTTGTAACTTTCTCTGAATAGAAGTTTATTAGGTAAAATAAGTGATCATTAGCTTATTAGACAAAATAAGCTATCAAGAGTTTATTCTCAATTCTTACCAAATAACCTAAAAGAACTTGTTAAGATGGAATAAGTAATAAGAACTCTCAAAAACTCAACCAAGTAGGGTTATAGTGTGGCAAGCCCAATGTATGCTTTATATTATTTATTTACCTAGTGTATATGCTAAATCTTTGAAAAATCAAAACTATAGTTTAGTTTATTTTGTTGTTTATGCGGCACGTTTAAAATATATATGAGAAATTTTCTTGCCTCCCAAGTTATTGTGTTTTTTTTTTTTTGTTCTTTTTGTCTCCTAAAATATACATATTTTTAAAATTCTTCCTTATATATTGATTTTTGACAACATACTATCAATTTTCAGACAAGAAAAAGTTTGATTTGGGTTTTGAAAGGAATTATCAATGTCGTTTTGAGTTAAAATTTTGCATGGTAACTTAAAAATGAGAATCAAACGGAATCAACGAAAGGCAGAACGGAACATCGGAAGTTGGTGCATGAATGTACGATTTTGTAACTAGGATTAGGGTTTGAGAGGGGTTATCGGCGTCGAATGGGGTTGAGAATTTGCGCGGAGGCTCTAAAAATGAGAGAAAGCGAACGAAACCAACGATGTCTAGAATGAAGTAGCGGAAGTAGGACCGGAGCAAACTTTCAATTTTGTGAATCTTAAAAAAAATTAAAAGATTATTGGTAAACCTACTTTCGAAACTCTGTTTTGGATACTGTTGATTCCATTGGATTCTCTTCACTACGAAAAATTTCAGCCCCATTTGATGCCGATAACCCTCTAAAACTCTACTCTAGTTACAAAGTTGTACATTTACTCACCAACTTTTGGTGTTTCGTTCTACCTTTTGTTAGTTCCGTCGAATTCTTCTCATTTTTATTTATTTATCACGCAAGATCTCAACTCAAACTGATATCGACGTCAATAACCCATCACACTCCAAAACAAACTTTTCCATCGCGAGTAAACAACTTTTTCATTTTTTAAGGAAAACTGATAGTAGGAAGGCAATTTGTCAAAATTCTATAGATCAGGAGGTATTTTAATTTATTTTTTATATTCTATGAGTTAAAAGAAAAAAGAAGCGTGATAGATTGAAATATAAATTTCTTTATATATATATATATAGAGAGAGAGAGAGGGGGTTGAGTTTTTAACCTGATACTGATAATTTATTGATAATTTATTATATATTAGCAGTATTTTAATTATATAGTTTAGGTACTTTTACTGTACATAGTAAGATTTATACTCAACTTTGTTTTTAGTATATAATCATATAACTTTTTTGTCAAATAAGAAAAAATACAAATATAGTCTATTCATTTAATTAAATTTAAAATTCATAATTAGTTTTATGTTAAATTAGAAAGATTATTCAAAGTATGAAGAAGAATAAAAAGAATCAAGGTCCAATTTCGAGAAAATGAAGTGCAAGAACAACGAGAGAGGAAAGTAAAAAAGCACCAAGCAGGGTCAGAAGAATAGATGAAAAGTTCAGCTCATATTTATTCCTTTTAAAAATATATAAGCACATTTTTTTTTGGGACCTCAAATGTTTTGGGGGCTCTAAGCCTATAGTCAGGGCTGGTTTGGTGAATAATAATATTCATGGTAAAATATAAAATTCGTCCATTAATTTTTTAGATTTAGCAAAAATAGTTTATTAAATATAAAAGTGGTAAATTTAGTCCATCAATTAAATATTTTTACTTTTAGTTCAATTTTAATTTGTGGACTAAATTTGCAACAAAAATTTGGACTAAATATGCGCCAAAAATTTAATTGGTGACTAAATTTGTAACTCTTTTGATTTTGACCGACTGTCATTTGGTCAGAATTTTTAAAATTGGGCTAAATGTGCGATAAAAATTTAATTGGTATACTAAATTTACCACCATTATATTTAGTGAACAATTTTTACCAAATTAAAAAAAATTAATTGGACGAATTCTAGATTTTAACCTAATCTCCACAACCAACATTAACATGTGTCGGTAGTATTGTATACACAACACTTGCCAGAGGTCATATAAGGTTTCAGTCAACAAACCACATGAAGTTGAAATTGCACAAATAGGAAAAGATTGATATTGCAGTATTTAAATTGTATAAATTTTTTTTTCGTATTTGTATAATAAAATTCTATATTACACGCTGATAAAAATTTATATTGGGCGTTGTGTAGAAAAGAGGGGATTATTATTGATTTTTTCTTTACTTATCACTTTACAAATTGAGATGATTTAGCGAAAAGTTAATTAAAAATTAATTGGATAGTTGACACTACTTACCATGAATAACATAAATAAGTTATGTATTAGATTAGGACATTATAGATAATTTATATGGTAATTTATGATTTAGTAGGATTAATTTGACTTAAATGGGAATAAAAGAACTTGAGTGATTAAATATAATTATATTTGTTCAAGTGTGTATCAAGTGGGAATTTTCCTAATATCAATACCCATGTTACACATTGTAGTGCATTCATTTTTTATTTTTTTTCTAAACGACGTAATGCTTTCACTTGGGTTTTATTATTCGGTGGAAGGACTCAAATTCAAAGGGAGGATCTGTTAAAAAGATTTCAAATCGTAAGAAAACAAAAATTTATATCACTCGAATATATTATGTTTAATTAAATTATTTTTTGCAAATTATATGAAAATTAAGTAATTAAAAAATTTACTTGCACCGTCGCGACAAGACTGCACCTAGTAATTGTTTTCCTTGCATTGGCCACCGTGATGGATAAATATTATTGTACTCCGCATTCTTGATAGATTCCAATAAATCAACCTAATTGATAGTAAAACATTTATCTATTGCCCTACATATATATTTCTATAAATATAACAATCAACAATATCACTCAATAACCATATCAATTCACGAATAGCAATCATACCTGTTTACTAGTTGATAGTGCAATTGTTCCTTTATCAGGGTGATCTCCGTCTTTTGATGTCGATCATTGATCTACGATTTTTTAGATGGGATGGCGTGGGCAGTTTTCAGTGCAATTGGTAGATTTTTAATAGTTTTTTTTCAGACTTTTTGTGTTTATTGTCGACATGAAAAGAAAAATGTACCCAATTTTGTGTTGGTTCGCATATTAGACATTTGTTTGGTAATCGAGATTATAGGAGGAGGTGGAACCGATAGATTGATTAGGAATACTATGAAGCACACATATATTTACGGAGTAGGTCTTGGGTGAAATCGGTCCCATAGGAGGAGGTGGAACCGATAGATTGATTAGAAATACTAAAAATAATATATATATATATATATATATATATATATATATATATATATATATATATATATATATATATATATATATATATATATTATGGAATCTACGTGATGCGGCATATGGCTTACATGGGATAATGAGAGGAATACTGGAAAACTTGCTTGAAGAATAAAGCGTCAACCCAATGGTCTGGGATCGAGCTCGAGGAGTGGTAGAGGAACGAGCAATTTTGGAACCATTATTTTCAAATTCACTTATTACCGGATTTCCTTGCTTGAAAATCTTAAACATCTCAAATTCGACTTTGGTTGATAAAGACCTGCTCGCGTTCGTGACTGGTTTTTATGTTGGTTTACTGTTTTAACATTTGTTACTTCTAACAGGTTAATTGTATCCTGTCCCTGTACGTTATATGCATTTGTATGTTTAGAACTTTTGATAAACTTCAAAAGCTTGTCTTTTTATGTTCAGTTCTGTAAGGACAACAATTTTGCATGAAACTAAAAAACAGATAGTTGATTTGAAACATATCCACAAGGTAGTTGATAGACACACACTAAAAAAAAAAAAAGTGGTGTACTTTATTAGCACTGGTGTCATTGCTATATTCAATAAGTTATCATCCATTATCTCCCACGCCACCTCAAAGTACCCATACATTAATTAGGCTAATTGTGTAATTAAGCTAATTATTGCTAAAAAAGAGATTGAACAATAGTAGTATCATACATTATCGAAATTAATTTAGGAAAGAATGTATTAATTAGGCTGATTATGTAATTAAGCTAATTATTGTAATAATTATTAACGAAACTAATTTCGGAAAGAAACTAATTTTTATTTTCAGAGATATTA
>BMAC01000091.1:938931-976941 GCA_014905375.1 Phtheirospermum japonicum
ATTTATTCCCAAAAAATCCATTGAAAAGTATTGATTCCCATTTAATCAAACTAATACATAAAAGTACAAATTTATCCTTGCTAACCTATTTTATTTCTCAATTTTTATTTTCCCTAAATTTAACTCAAATAAGATTCATGTTAATTTCATACTACCATGTTAATCCTGTTTTATTTCTCAATTTTTATTTTTATGAATTAATATGAATTTTAACTCAAATAAAATTCATATTAATTTCATAGTACCGTGTTAATCGCCGGACTCCGATCGAGTTCCATACTACATTCATAAAAAATATCATTCTACGTTGTGGAATTCTATCGAATTCCATACTACATTCATAAAATTTCATACTACGTTGTGGAATTCCAATTCATACTATCAAATTCCATAATACATTCATAAAAATTTTATACTATGTTGTGGAATTCCAATTCATACTACGAATTCCATACTACATTCATAAAATTTCATACTACGTTTTGGAATTCCTATTAATAACATTCCAATTTCATACTACATTCATAAAATTTCATACTACGAATTCCATACTACATTCATAAGAATTGCATACTATATTCATAAAATCTCATATTACACACACACACATCACACACACACACACACAATCACACACACACACACACACATACATATATACATATATATATATATATATTCAAATATGAATTAGGATTGGGTTTAAAATAGATAATTATTAAAGGCCGCTTGAATTATGATTGTTGGACATGTGCAGAATTAATGTTTTGACCGAAAATACATAAGGAAGGAAGTCAAAATGGGAATATAATTTGAGTTTTACCAAAATACGGTAATGTTTAAAACCATAAAAGATGGTAATTATTATACTACCATGAATTATTCTTGTTGATTGAGTCTTAAATTATTCCTTCGATGGAATTCCATACAAAATGGTAATTCTTACATGTGCAGAATTAATGTTTTATAGTACCATCTTTAATCCTTTGGTTTTAGGGGTATTAAAGACTATTTAAGTTGTAAGTTTAGATTTAATGGTAAGTATTTGTCTAAATGAGATTGAAGAATTTGGAGTGATTATATGAGAATATATTTGTACACATGTGTATTGAATGGGAATTATCCCTTAATTATAAATCCAAGTGCGAATTTGAAACGAGGGAGACGAGACGATTACAACGATATAACATTTAAAAAAATATATCGCCGGTAAATAATGGAGGTGGCGGCCGGCGGCGGTCGGAGGTGGCGGCGGCGATCGGAAGTGGTAGCCTGAGTCCGGAGGTGGGACGAGTTGTTTGTGATAGAAAACTGATTTTATTTTATTTTTTTATTATTAAATGGATGGGTTGGGGCGGGTCGAATGGGTTGAGTGGATCAAATAATGAAACTGGTAAAAAGTGGTCTCATACATTGGGACCGGTTTCACCCAAGACCTACTCCGTAAATATATGTGTGCTTCATTTTTTTTCTATTCGTCTGTTAATGAGACAAACATAAATTAGCAAGTCCCTTTATATATATAAGCGTTATCAAACATAAAATATTAGCATTGAAGTCTAATTACAATATCGGAAAGCAGTAGTAATAAGAAAATAGCAGCACAACGAGATAAAAAAAAGAAGAAAAGCACTAAAATTATAATAAACTAGCATAAATGCCATTAAACGAATATTGTTTTTTGTTTCATGTTATTCATTCCATAAAAAACTATAACAGTGCAAATTAGTATGCATGATCATCATAATTAACAATACAAGACAGTCATCAAATTCATCAGTGTATTGAACTCAAAGCCCGTTTTTTTCACTTTACCTGATTAGCATCACTAGGATGACAAAATAGCAGCAACAGAATTCATAATAAGCAATTGGAAACCATGATCGCGTATCAATCCTCATTTTTAAAATATGCAACACAAAATTTTAAAATTACCATCTGATTACTCTTGCAAATCAATATCAACAATTTAAATAATTAAAAGTAGCAAACGACAATAGGTTTATTACCAATTCTAAAATGTCGTGGAGATAGCCATAGTTAAGTGACATGATAAAGTTTTACAAACAACAGTACGACACACTTTCAGATAATTAGCAACTCATTATTAATATTGGTAAAAAGTCGAGTAAATATAATTTGTAGCAACAAGACAAGTATTAGAAAATTGTAGCAAAGTCAAGTAAATATAATTTGTAGCAACAAGCAAATAAATTAGAGTTAATGTAAATATAATTTGTAGCAACAAATAAATTTCCACTTCCTTAAACAAAGTCAAGTAAATATAATTTATAGTAACAAACAGTCACTTAAATAGCATCATTGTATTAGAAAATCAGCAACAAGCAAATAAATTAGAGTTCATGTAAATATAATTTGTAGCAACAAATAAATTTTCACTTCATTAAACAAAGTCAAGTAAATATAATTTATAGCAACAAATAGTCACTTAACTAGCATCATTGTATTAGAAAATTAGCAACAAGCAAATAAACTAGAGTTAATGTTAATATAATTTGTAGCAACAAACGGTCTCTTAACTAGCATCATTATATTAGATTAGCAACAAGCAAGTAATTTAGAGTTAATGTATAATTTGTAGCAACAGATAAATTCTTTGAGTGCTAAATAACATCACTTGGATAGTAAATTAGCAACATTGTAATAACAAATTAGCATGAAAATTAGCAATATTGTAAATCCACAGTATAAAATTAGCATATCCACAAATATAAAATTAACATACTAACCTTTACCGATCAGGGTAGTGCGTGCGGGGTCCATTACCGATCAGGGCGTTTATTCCCAGAGTACCGGCCTGCAGCCAGCCCGACGTTCATCCCTGCACCGCACTCAAACTCGCACAAGAAGGTCGTGGATCTAAGGAGCAAAGGTAAAGAGCTGATGGCGAAAATCGACGAGCCGCCGACATCGTCACAGCCAGAGTTTGTTCCGATGAGTAACTATTTGTTCGATTATATTTACTGAAACGGAATATATGTATCTTTCCGCCGGTGACACGAAGACGCCGTCGAGACAAAAGCCCAGCTTTTCGCCGCGCCTGGACCCTTTTCCATCCGAGATCCGCCGTAATTTCCCATCTCTATCCTCAACAACTCATCGATTTTACAGATCTTCGTGATTTCTCGAGGGACGGCGAATTTCTTGGGGAAGAGTCTTAAAAATTAACCAGAAAAAACGTGAATTAATTGGGGGATTATGAGATTTCAGGGATCTTCGGCTGATCTTGGGTATATGTAAAATCCCAAAGATACCCTCTAAAACGCAAAAACCAAGCGTGTGTGATAATAATTAATAAACGATACCTTATTTACAACAATTAACTAGGGTCGTTAGATCAATAAATTTCAAGAACTTAGATTGGTTCTCAGTTCCCACACAGGGGAAGGTTCCCACAAGAACCCACCCCTATATATATATATATATATATATATATATATATATATATATATATATATATATATATATATATATAATTTTAATATTTTATATGTATATATTTATCAGATCCATATTCATAGGTGTACATAAGAAGATGATCCAAAAACATAAAACTAATGGATATGTACCAGGGATATACGAGTTATAAAGAGAAAATGATCCCTGCTAGGTTTCGTAGACAAAAGCACCAAATTTAAACATCCCCCGACAAAAATGTTGCGAACTAACCACAAAATACAGCTTAGTTTTGTGAAAAACACATTAAAAATAAAAATAAAAATAGGAAACTAGTTCAGAAGATAGAAAAGGTCTTATAATTCTAACAAGGCAGAAGAAAACACGTGCATTATTCGACAAAACATTCAATGTAGACCACTATGAACTTTATTTCATATTCCGAGCGATGATGTTTTCACGAATATTCTGTGTTAATGAGCCAGGTGACTCGTCCTCGCTACAATAGCCTTCAAAGGTCGATCGGAGTCGCTATCACTCGACGCAAAATTCTTCCTCGACCTTTTTCGGTTGGCTTTAGAGTTCATAACAGATTTTTTGATTCTCTGTTTTTTCTTTTTCTGGTGGGAGACTGAAATGGATCGTCTAGACTTATTTATCTAACTGTTTTTGTGATTCAAAATCGGAATCGGATTCCGAATCAGACTCGATTTCTACCCTTTTCCCCTTCTCCGCCAACATGGAGAATTCTCGATTCTTCTGAATTGCATTACTCCGGTGCTTTGATCTTTTGAATCGAGTTTTCAACTCCTCTGTGGATAGACTAGTTTCAGGTACAACATCCATCCTCTTTTTTTCGCCGAATTGGTTTTTTTTGCCATTAGACAAATTAGGGTTTGGTATATATAGTTTTCAAACGTCTGGGATCACTGAGGATTTACACGATCTGCAAAAATTCTTCTATATCAATTCGGATTGTAAAAATAACTGGATATCTGGTATGAGAAATCGATTTTTTTTAGGTTTGATTTGGGAAGATGAACGGATGAATGCGTGCAAGACCAAGAGAATACTGACAGGCATTAATTGAGAATACGCTGATTGAGTATTTACCTCTTTTATCTACCATTACCATTAATAAAATAATTCAACTTAACTTAAATAACTTTTATATATTCCAAAAATAAATATTTTTAATTTTAACTAGACAAATGTTTTAATGGAATTAACCCTAATTGACAACGTCTAGATGACCAAGACCAGAAATTACGTCAACGTGGAAAATTGATTTACTCGAGTTAAAAATGGAAAAAAAATAGTAAAAATACAGTAGCTTCTGTCATTTTCTCTATTTTTTTTAAGGCGAATTGCTATACAATACAACTAGGTATTATTAGATATATATTGCTTTGGATAGTGGAAAGTGGGCATCCAATAATCATTACTGGACCAGGTGTTTTTTAATTGTACACTATTTAAAAACCCAATCCTGAAAGGCCTAATTAGTTCTTTTTGAGCAGGCCCAACTCAGTTTTCTTGTAAAGAAAACAATTTAGCTTGCGGCCTGGAGGCTTCAGAAAGAGAAACATTAGTAATCATAGGGCCGTGGCGCAAAAGGACCATAAATCCCTCAAATACAGAATATATTATATGATGTTTATCATTTCGAAAAAAGATAAAAAAGAATACAGAATATATATTCAAAAGTTTGGACATTGATTCACGCTATTTTGGATATTATTTTTCCTCTTGTGTTTCTTGATTGCCACATATTTGTTTCCTTGTTTTATTGTGGTTTTACATATGTGTTTCAAAGAATCATAAAACAAGTATAATACAATCGAAGATATATATATGAAACACATATATATAACAAGAACGTAATTTTGTAGATTGAAACATATTTCTTGGACTTATTCTAACCATATTCTTCGTAAAAGGAGTGATTAATATGATTGGTGATTTGAATTAAAAAAAGCAAGAGGAGTAGTTAATGTTATATTTATAATATAATTATATAATGATAATAGTTGATAGTGACACTTTTCAGTGATTAATTATTTGATTACACCGATGATTGGAAAAAAAAAAACGATATATAGTTCTGATACTTTTCTGCATTTTTTATTGTTTACATTCACTCTTATTTATTTCTCTATTTTTATTTATTTATCTCTGCTTGACCAATTTATCATCTCTCTATAAATGCTCATACAATCTTGATTCTCTACGTTATATTGACTCTCACCCAAGCACGACATGGATGGGCCAGCTCTGATACCATGTTACATTTTACGAAATCCCACCAAATTTACAAGACACAAATATATTCAAAATGCATATTTCATTTATTATCACAAAACAATTACAACATAATAGCTTACAAGAACAGAATACAAAAAGCACAACGTACTATGAATGGTGGTCACCACTCACACTCATGGCAATACATAAAACAACTTATATAAAAATTATGAATTTTAGAGTGATGATCGTATAATAGCATATGCGCTACGACATTAATTATTAGTGCAATTAGTGGGAAACTTGGAATCACAAACCCTAGACACCTCCTTGGCCCCGGCAGAGGTTATATACGGCCTAAGATCCCCCCTTCTCATGTAGACGCAAAAGCATTCTTGAGGCTCCTTTTTTAGCGCGGCGCAACATTCACTGCTCGGGGTTTGGGTTTTATTTTCGATCACGTCCGTGCACGCGCTGAGCCGATTCGAGTCGCAGCTCTGACTTGTGACCTCACCAAGGAACACCGCAAGCAATAGTAGCCATGCTAATGTTGCTAATTTGGAATTCATTCTTTGTCTCTAGCTATAAATAGATATATGATTTTTTTTTTTCTTGTTTTGGATGTGAATAGAAAAGAGGAAGGTTATCAATAAGAGATGTGTGTGGTTGGAAATATTAATTTGCATCTCAATTTATAGAGGGAATGAGAGATGACATAATGCAAACTAAAGAGGAATATATGTCAACAAAACGAACTATTCAATCAACACTCTTCAACATTTGTTCTTTATCCCAAATGACGCAAATCGAATATATTCTTTGAAAGTCGATGGATCTGTTAAGATCCTCCAGCTGTATGCTTTTCATTTTTATGAATCTATTGTCTCAATGCAATTTTATTTTGCTGGGTTTATGCGATAGGTCCATTACGTTCGGGGTATGAGTTTCCCAAGCAATAAATCGCTGTTTTGAAGATGTGCTTTTTTTTTCCACGCTGATTTGACTAATGTATCGACTAGTTGTTTTACCTCCCAAGGAATAATCTGTTTAGTTTCCGAAGACATGAAATCTAGGGTGCAATGTCGAAAAAGTCGTATAATTTATGGTAAATTTCAAAAATAATTGTATAGTTTCAGAGGATAGATCAAAACAATAAAAATATCAAATTGGGGTAAAAAACATTGAGTTTTTATCACATATATATATATTTTATCGTGCCTGAGTCTCACAACAAGATATCTAATAATTGATATAACTAATAATCCCAAATATCCGGTCAACTTTAAATATTTCAGACAAATATCGCCTTTTACCGGTATTCTAAAAATCGCTAGGCAGCTGCTAGGCTTTAGGTTAGTGCCTAGCGTCTAGGGCGCCTAGACGGGGACTAAGGAGGGTCTAGAATTTGAAAATAAATACTCTAATTTAGATCCAACCATTTAATAGTTCAACATACTACCTGCTACACAATAAAGTTTATAACAATTCAAAACTAAAAGTAATAATCACAAGTTACAATTCATAAGTTTAAAACTATTATTCAATTCAAAGTTCAAAACAACATAAATCCATAAGTTCATTAGTCAAATAATAATATCATAGCATATATTACAAAATCAAAATAATCAAAAAATAGGCCTCAGAACGATGTCGTTTTAGGCCAGAAAAATTAAAAAAAAAAACAAAAAACAAAAAAAAACTGGCCTAGCGCCTAGTCCCCGACTTGGGCGCCGAGAGCGCCTAGGCGGCGCCTGAGGCGCCCGCCCGACGATTTCTTTGGCCGATTTTCGAAAATCGTAGGCGGATTGATGGCGCTTAGCGCTTAGGACGATTTTTAGAACAGTGCCTTTTACACATTTGGATGACACGAGGAATTCGTCCGACTCAATGCCTCATTAGAATAATACTATTTTAGGAAAGAAAAAAAATATTAAACGCCCTGAGCTCTTTACATTATTTTTCACTTTGTCCTATAAAATTATTTTTCGCTTTGTCTTATAAACTTATATTTTTACAGTTAATCTTATAAACTTATAATTTTTCATGCAAGAATTCCAACTTCGGGTCAAAATTGGACCAAGTGTGAGACAAAAACTTAACCGACGAACTAAATTTGTCACCTTATATATTTAATAGATTATTTTTGAAGTTTAAAAAGTTATTGAACGACAGTTTAGCCAAGAATAAAAAGCTCAGAAATAAGGTAAAAAAAGAATTGGTCATGTTAGTGAAGATGATGCATGGCTTTATTCCGTTAGAAATGGGTTTATGGACATAAAGTTTTTGTTATTGTTATCCTTTTCTTGTTTTCACCATTGATTTGGCAAATATTTACTTCACCGACATGTTGAAGACGGAATTGTGACTTGTTCTTATATATAATTGGGGGAAGATTTTACGATGTCGTGACTATATTATTTTTCACTTAATTATAATTGATAAAGTATTTTAGGGGATAAATAGTGAGACAGATCAATCAATAAATATAAATATATAACTGCACGGGAGGGACATGGTACCATAAACATTTCCTCAACTGAATCATAGGTTCACTTTATGTTAGTAAAATGTTCACCACATTTACATCGGTTGTATAACCGATGTAAGTATTGACTGTACTACCTCGGTTTCTAAATGAACTAATGTAAAAACTGTTTATGAACATGAAATCCCGATGTAAAAAAGTGCAGACACTACGTCGGTCTTTAATAGAACCGTTGTAAAAAATCACTGTATTTTTTTTAAAATTTGGCCGTTCTAGGCGATCCACACCTGAAAATTCGTAACCGGTTTTTTTCACGTAACCCGACCAAACAATAAGCATACAACATCGAACAATTCACCCGAAGACAAAAAGCTCCAATAATCCATCCAACCAAATTAGATCCCGACTCAACCAAACTATACAAGGTAAAATTCATCAAAACAATATAATTCGACTAATGAAATACGTATGGCCTACACAAAGTACTAGTCCACATCCAAGTCGCATCTTGAATCCAAAAGACAATAACCAATCAACTAATAAAAATTCCAAAATTCTTCATCACATACTTCTAATCATCCGAATTTCTTCAATTTCATTTGAAAAAGGCGTCAAGGGCTTTCCAGGTGAAGATATGCATTCCAAGGCTATAAAAAGAACTTTTACAACTATAAATAGTAGATTTAACTATCAGTACCAATCACCACCAAACAGCTGAAAATTAGCATTATCTTTGCTCGCCATTGCCTGCAATATTAAGGAGGTTAGAGAAAAATTAAGAATAGCATTAAAAGAAAAATGGGCAACATATCCAAACCTCTATTTCCCTCTATCGTTTCCTCTCGAAGATTTTGTAAGTATCTTCAGTTTTTTCTTCCTCTTCGTGCAACTCCTCTTTTGCCGCTTTCCACTGATGAAAAGGAACAAACCCCCAATAATCAGAAAAATGAGAAGTGGGAAAGTCAAAGTCATCTATCCAATCACAATAAAATGAAATTATGACAACCTTATCCTCCGGACTCGAGACTTTCTAGTTAGATCTCAGTGTGGAGACCACTGCAAACAGTTTGTTTCTTGCTACGTGGCACTGAGATAATTGGAAAAAGAAGAAAAGATGCACACACATCAGATGCCTTTTGCAACCAGAAAATAGAAAAGGCACAGTTCATATCAATAACTACAGTCATTCAGATTCAGTTGTTTATCTTTGTGCAGGACATATACAACAAGACATGGGTAGAAATAAGTCATTTATGCTGCAGTGTTAAGATCAGCTTGAAGTTGTTCGGTATTATTGAATACATGTAACATATCATATAATATTTTAGCACAATAACATTAAAAATCAAAACTCAAAGACAATGGCGATGGCGGAGGTTTCGAGCTACAATAATGGCGGTCATCCTACAAAAAACCAAAAACTAAACAAACAAATAAACAATAATAAAAACAAACTCCCCACAACAAATCAACAATATAAAAAAAACAAACAGATGAGAATGAAGAAGGAAGCACTTACAGAGTGTTGGCTTTCTGAAATCTCTTTTTTTAATTTTCTTAATCCCATTCAATTTTCATCACTGAAATTAATCAACTGTTGTCTGCCCAGTTGCTGATTTGGCCATAGAATGTAATAAAATAAAATAAATAAATAAAACATATAAATGGTAGAGAAGGAAACAAAAAAATCAAATGTTTTTGTACATAAAAATCAAAAAAGAGAGAGGGAAATAAAGGATGAAAATGAAACACGAACTATTAGAGAGCGTCGAATAATCCCTTTCAATCATCAATTTCTCTGTAAAGAATCCAATTTCTTTTTTACAAAAAAAAAAAAAAAAAAAAAAGAAGAAGAAAAGAAGATGAAAAACACATACCGTGAGCAACAATCCCATTCAACGTTGGATTTTTATGTGTTAGGCCCATCAAATCTTTGGTTTATTTTTCTAACTTCAAAAAAGAAACATCAAGATGAAAGAGTTACAATGCCTGCTGCGAGAAGCAAATCAAGCGGAATAACAAGTGACCTTAATGAAGTCCAACGTCGATGGTTTGTAGTTCTTGAACCAGTTAACCGATGCACAAACATGCGATATATAGATTTTGCACGACTTGAATTACATTGGGATAAGAAGTTTCCATTTTACCACCTGGAATTTTTTTTAATAAACTAAAAATAGAATTATAACAAATATATAGGCTCAAGTAACTTCAATAAAATAATTATCGAATAAAAGCTAAATCTGGATTAAAGTATTTTATTTGTATAATTTAGTTCATCGGGTGATATGTATCCATTTTCTCAAAATAATGAAACAAAACAATCAGTTTAGGCCTACACAAGCAAATTGACAGAATGAATAAAATTCTACATAAAAAATAAAGTGCAGACATGTGTTTGAGTAATTTGCAAATATTCAAAAACAAGAACTGAGGTTTGGTGTACTCACACACACACACAAAAAAAAAAAGTTTTAAATTATTAAAAACAACCCTCGAGGTTTAAAAGTAAACTAAGTTAAAGTGATAAAGTCCCATTTAGTGTATTTACCAAAAAAAAAGAAAAAAAAGAAGAAGAAACTACAAAAGTTATAAAATTAATAAAAAAAGGCCATGAGGTTCATATTGACTAATAGTTATTATAGAAAATAGTTTATTCATTTTGGTGTTTAAACCTATTTTAAGGAATAATTACATAAAGAACCCCGAGGTTTAATGTTGTTACAAAAAAAAAAGTTTAATAATCATTAAAAACTACACTCGAGTTTTATTTGTAAACTATTTCAAATTAATACAATTGCTATAAATCAAAATCTAGGAGCATGTCAGAGCTGCCACTTACGAAGTCATCTCCACTATATCATCGGACTCTAATACGATTTTGACGTCGTATCAACTATGTTTACACGGACGAGGTGGCAAGAGGGCAGCAAGTGGTTAACACGGGCGGTGGAGTTGGCAGCGAAAGTGGTCAGAATATAAAGGTATGTGTGTGCTCACTCACCGGCCATCCAGGTTCATTCCGGTGTAGGAACCACCACAGAGAGTATCAGTGAGTTAATAGGATGGGAGTTCAGCCTAGTAGTTAGAAGAAATAATTACAATACGGCCTTGAGGTTCAGCCTAATAACAAAATATCCGTGATCTTTCAAAATTACAGAAACCCTTTTGTCTTATTTTCTCTTTAGCAAGTTGTGCCCTATTGATCGGTATTTTGTATTACTCATAAAAAGAGAGTGTGAAGAGGTATTTGTAATTTTAAGAGATGATTAAGTTTATTTTTTCTTTCTTTTTTTGTTATAATTAAGGGAAAACTACAAAACTAACCCTAACTAAGGGGAAATTACAAAACTCCCATATATGTTTGGGAGAAAAAAAGAGTTCTGGTATTGTTTTGAATTTAAGGGGAGACTTGTAATATCTTTATAATCTAAGGGGATGTTTGAAATATTTTTACTTATTAGTTACAAATAAGGTATGTAATACAAAATCCAACCTCAAGTTTTTTGTAATTTTCAAAAAGGTCTGGGTTTTTATTTAATTAGCCGAAACCAACCTGCACATCGGGTATAGTTTTTGTAATTATCCAAATAAATTAAATTAAACTTCAGGATAGTTTTTGTATTTATCACAAGTTAGTACATATGTAAAATCACTAAATCAAGACCCAAGGTCAGTAAACTGTACTTAGTTCATGATAATGCGATATTATTGTACAAATCGACAAATTAAAGGTAATATAATGAATGTTATTTGCTATGCAAGCCGATGAAGCTGATATTATTATTTTGAAAAAAAACCAACAATAATAAAGGTTATTTCACGATCAAGAAATATGAGCAGATGCCCACAAAGATACATACCATTTTCTGAGTATGTGGTATTATGCATTCATTACATACCATTTTTGTAATTAACAGTTAGATTTATGCACCTGGGGTCACAATGAAATCAATTTCCAGAGAAAAAATAAAATAAAATTCACAAGATCGGATTAATTGTTAGTTGAGGAAACATATACCATTAGAAAGATAAATATGCTAAGCGAAGAATATTTGCAAAATACGCAATTACAAGAAAAAGTCACTTTTTCTATCTTCTCATGGTATAAATAAAATTATGCAATAATCTTTTTTAGAATGTGCATATTTATCACAACCTAAAAAAATGGGGACCTATGCCAGGATTTTGCAACACAGATAGTTGTTTGCTGCGGCAATATCTGTGTTATTTAATGATAATTGTTTTTAACAAGAAAGGAAACAATGACCATAGCCATGCCCACATACTAAATAGATTACTATTCTCTAACTATATGTCATGTTCCAAGAAGTGATTGTAAAGCTTAATATATCTACAATAAATATATTAATGAAATCTAGACACAATACTAAAAAGAGCTATTAATACAGGCTGAAGTGTTATCAAAACTCAACTTAGTAATTACCGTTTGGAAGTGACATACCCGTATATCTCCAAGAAAACCAGATGTGCTTCATTTTCCTATCTTAAATGATAATTTTCGTACCCTTACAGTTTACCTAGCTGCAATGAAAATCATCTAAAAGTAATTCCATATTGGTAAGCAGATTATGCAGTAATTTATTTCAGGAAACTCCATACATACATATGAAAGTAGCTAAAAGTAAATCCACAATAGGTACTTAGCAGCACTAGCTATCCTCGGCCATAAATCTGCACATTCCTTACCAATTGGACCAATAACAGCAGAACCTGAAACCAAGAATGAATAAATAAAATAAAGATCATACTTGGTTTCCAGAAGGAATAAATAACGAAGATTATTGTTAAGGTACTGGTCGTAAACATAGAAAACACCATACAATATATGCTTATATGTACCTTTCATTTCCCCCTTTGGGTTTACAATGACAAGCAAAAAGAAAATTACATCACATGACCATTCTACAGTCATAACATGCTCATATATAGTGAGACAAAGACAAGAAGGCAATATCACGTAACATACAGGATGATTTGGATCTTAACAATTCAGAATTTTTTTTTTCCAGCTGACTCAAATCATTGACTGAACAAGATATTTCATATAAAATTAAACAGCAGCTCTGGACAAGATAAAAGATGTAGGGTTCCAATGGAACAGGTGTAAGCTTGGAAGCATTGACCACAACTGCAACGGGGGATACATTTAATCTTTTAGACATGTAACTGTATCAGCACCATTACGTAAAAATGGATTCATGTCATCGGGTAACAAAAGAAGTTAAGAATTCAATCCAGAAATATTATTTTCCATCCAACTCATTTCTAAGAAAAAACCCGAAAATCTTATGCTAAGAAAAATTCCGAAAACATATGCGGGATCATCAACTGAGCTAGATATATCATATAAAAACTAAATCACAGCATTTATTTTGAGTTCAATAACAGTCATTTAGCATTATTGCTATAAATATCCCTTTCTTATGTTCAGGTAGTTACAAATCTTTCTATCTGTATTTTCAGCTCCACATATTTTAGTTCAAAAATCAGAATCTTATAATCGCAAGGAAGCAAAAACTCTTTTAGGCCAGGTAGTGGTATGGTATTAAACTTCATACAGACCACAATAGTGAGATCCAAATGAACCATTAGATTTTTCTCTGAACATTTCTACTATGTATTATCATACGCATAAGCCCAACAAACACTATCCGGAATATAAATAATTAAAATAAACCACAAATTATCAATTAACACATATCCAATTTTTGTTTGATTTCAAATGAAACAGAGGGAAGGTTGAAATGAAATACAGTTTGGAATTATTAAAGGGGAAAACTCGGATACATAAATTGTTAAATAAAGGTAACTCAGTTTCAGTAAATTTAGGTATACACCATTCAGGTAACTCAATCAATTTCTTTCAAATTGACAAAAGAAGTGATGAAGGTTGGGATAGGAACAAATTACAATGCGATCCTGGAAGAGCTTGGCGCCATCGGCAACAGCTTGGCCGTCGTGATGATGAACGACCGAATCGCCGCCTTGTTCACCGCTGATTTGGGAAGAATCTCCATGTAAGGCCTTGAGATTAAGCATTATTCAAAGCTACAAGAGATTGATAACTGATCGGTGAAGGATATGAAGAACATTCGCAAAATACAGGGCTTCGAGTTGGGGAAGAAATTGAGAATGAAATTTGTGCCGAGATGGGAAGAAGACGAATTTCATTATTTTCTTTAATATAATCCTAATTAAACTGATTTCACTTAATTAACTAACATATTTTGCTACGTGTATTTAGAAAGGTTGTAAACAAGCCGTTGCAGTATATCGGCTAACATTTAAAACAGTTGTACATATAACAGCTATATTTTTTGGAACGACAAATGAAATTTCAATATATTGACAATTTGTTGACAATTATATTTATAGGAACGACAAATGTCGCTCCAATAAATTTATATTCTGTTGGAACGACAATTATATTTATAGGAACGACAAATGTAGTTCCAATAGGTAAATGGACCTACAAGAACGATTTTCATACATCGTTCCTATATGTTTACTCTATAGGAAGGACAAATTTGTCCTTCCAATTTTGTTCTTCCAGTTGGTGTCATTTGTTGTAGTGACGATTCCGGCCAAAATCGGAATTTATGGCAAAATTTGTCATCATATTGACCCTAATTAAAAACTGTGGGAATGCAATTGGTTAATTGTGTTTGAACAAGATTAGTTTTGTAGACCTAGTTTTGAAAATCCACCTTAGTCATTTGATTCAATTTATGATTCCATTTTTCACGCGCTATTGCATGTTTGGCCAAAAGAACTTTTTGAGGGAAAAGTCTGCATTTTTTTCTTGTTTACATTCACGTTTTCCTTTTGGGAGGTAATGTCATCTCTATTTTTATTTATTTATTTATTTCTGCTTGCCAATTTATCATTCCTCTATAAATGCACATGTTCATCTTTAAGGTTTCTCATTCTGCGGTGTTAAATACGGTCATTAATCATCACAGAGCATTTATCATGAGAGACACGGATATAGTAAAAATGCATTAATTTTATTATCACAACACAATTACTACCATATAAGCTTACAAGCACGGAATAAAAGCAAAACGTCGAACCATTATTTCAAGAAAGAACTGCATACTCGTGTGAAAATATATATATTGAGTTTTAGACTGATTAGTGACTGTATACTTATATAATAGCAAACGAGCTACTACATTAGCTATCAGTGCAATTGCTAGCAGGAAAATAGGAATTACATTTTTTAGACACCACCCTGGCAGCGCCAGAGCTTGTATAGTTCTTAAGATCAGCCCTTTTCACGTAGGTGCAAAGACATTTGTGGGTCTCATTAAGTAACGAAACGCAACATGCACTGCTCGGGGTTTGGGTTTTATTTTCGATCATGTCCGTGCACGCGCTGAGCCGACTCGAGTTGCAGCTCTGACTTGTGACCTCGCCAAGGAACACCGCAAGCGATAGTAGGCAAGTTGTAGCGATTAGCCATGCTAATGTTTCTAATTTGGAATTCATTTTCTTGTCTCTAACTCTATTTATATATATGATTATTATTTTCTGGTTTGGGAAGAGAAGTAAGGGTTGTGTGTGGCTGGAAATATTTGCATCTCAATTTATAGAGGGATGTGAAAATTAAAGAGAAATATATATGTCAACTAATTAACTATTCAATCAACACACTTCAACATTTATTCTTTACCCCAAATGATGCAGTCATGTGCAGAAAGACACATTTTCTTTGAAATTCGATGGATATATTTTGTCTCGATGCAATTTTGTTTTGCTGGGTTTTAGATACGGCTCTTTATGAATTTCCCATGCAGTAAAACACTGATTTGGAAATGTGCTCTTTTTTTTTTTCCTTTTAACTTTTCCCACGCTGTTTTGACTAATATTTATCCATCACTAATTATTATATCTTGGACTAGACTTTACATTGCAAGATGGATCTAGTCTAATCAGGTATATTAATTAAAATTAGCAAGTACATTAAAAATAAACTTATCTCTACTAAAATATAGCTACAGTGAGCGGATGAATGTATTTGCACTAGTTGAGAACTATTTAAACAAACAAAAATTAATATTTTGGTGTGTGTGTGTGGAGGATTGACTCTCTAATTAAACAAAAATGAAGTATATATCCACGTTTGAAAGGAAATCAAATTCTCAGTTTTCTGATTTGATTGTGATCATTCAATGTAAGGCGAATTCCTATACCGGGACCAACAGGTTTTGTTGACCAAAATCATTTCTTATGTAAAATTCAATTAAAACAAGATCTTTTATCGAACATATTTAGTAATGGTCCCTTATGAAATGAGAGTTGTCACAATTATGGATTACAATTTCTATTTTAGCATGAATCATAATAACCTAAATCGGTTGCCCAAACTAAATCAAGAAACCAGATGATGTAAAAACAACTAACTCAATAAGGACTTGACCTGGTGTCTCTTTTCTGTTCCCTCGTCCGACCTCTCTAAGCTCCGTATTTGATTTCTTGGCCAAGAGTAATGTTTTTTCCGAATGTGGGCCGACAGGGTCATGGACCTTTTTTTTTTTAAAAATTTAGGCCTAATCTCAGTGGTAGCCCCATGCTCATCTTCTTCAGCCCAAAAGTACTGTAAAACGCTGAAATAAGCAAAAAAATATAATATTGAAATACTTTGCAATAAATGTGCGGATGGGAAGAAAAACCGAACCACACAAATAACCAACCGCATAAATACATCATTCTATTGTTTAGAAACATGCATATTTTTTACCTATCACCTGATGTATATTAATTTTAAACCTTGCCCCCCAAAAACTCTATTAACCAATAGATTTATTTTAAATTTTTTTTTTAATTTTTAAATATGGCGATATGTCAATCATTGATTAGATCACAATATATGAGTGGTAAAATGAGAATACGGTAACTAGTGTTTTTCAAAAATTTATCCCCGACAGAATATTTCTTATTGATTATGCCGATGACGAACTAGGCAACGCTGAAATAATCACATAGTTTGAGAGCGCAAATGTAAACAATAAACTATTAAATTTATGTATAAAATTATTATATTTTAAAACAATTAAATCTCTCTCACATGTCTCGCTGTGGCATGATCTCAAAAGAATTTACTAGAACTTACACCCAATAATCCCATATATTTCGAGTTGTGCTCTTTTTCCGGAACGATATCCAACCAATTTTAAAAAGGTTAAATTCGTTAGGTTGATATAATATTTGAGCAAAAATGATTATTGTTTTGTTGAAAATAATATACTGCCTCCTATTCATATTAAGTGTCGTTTTAGAAGTTAGATTTTGCTTCGAATTAATTGTCGTTTTGGAATTTTTTACCAATTTTTTTCAACTTTATCCCTACTTATTTAAAGAAACAAAATACATTTATGGTAATAAGATAATTATTAATAAATAAATAAGAAAATTTAATTAAAAATATTATTAATTAATTAAGAGTATAATAGTTAAATTTATATGTTTTTTAATTCTAAACATAAATTCTAAAACTACATTTAATAAAAGTACGAACCATTTATCGTAAAATTATGTGTTTTAATTAAAAAAAGGTATGACCACAACTACAGTCTTCTGTGTTGCATTTAAACAAGTATCGCAAAATCAATGCCTCAATCCTTCCTCCTCCTCCTTCTCGGGAATATAATATTACATTTTCACCTTACGGGCTTTTACATATATACACATCTTTCATTTTGTGCTCCACTCTCCACATTAATAAATTTATCTTCCATTCTTTACTGCAAATTTATTTTTATATCCATTCTCTTATTTTATTAAAACTCAAGTTTGCCCCAATTTAATGAGTTTTTTCCTTTTGTTAATAAAAGTCAAAAATACAGTTCAGGATTTGAATACTTATTATCAATGTATATAATACTTAGTTGTTATGTACCGAATATTTTATGCCTTTGAAAGTAATGCTTAGATCAGAATACTAGGAAAATTTCTATGAAGTGATGCCTTTAAAATGGTATTAGAGTTTAGGTTTATTAAGAACTTTTAAAAAAGTTTACTATAAGTATGTAATTAGCTTTTAGTGACGAGATCTATCTTCAAATAATGGATATGAACAAGTGTTCGAAATTTATTCATTTCAGGCGATATTTCCAAATTTTGGAAATATACGAGTTAGGCCATCAAGAGAAAATAAAATATTGAAACAACCAATATGTTGAACAAGCCTCGCAGGAGTCAACACTACTACAGACAGGGGTTTCCACATCGTTTTTTTTTTCCACATTTCACGTCGATTTTGGAAACAAGGTCTAAACAGCCGACGTGAAAGTCACGTCGGTTTCTGTAAAACCGATGTTATAAAATTTGACTTGACGTCAGTTTTAGTAAAAAGCGATGTGAAATATTTGTCTCTTCACATCGGTATTAGTTAAAACTGATGTTAAATATCTGTAATCGGTTTTCTAAAAACCGATGTGGTTGTATATATATTTTAATTAAATTTAACCAATGAAACGATCCACGCGGTATTTAATTAAATTTAACCAATGAAATATCTGTAATCAATGAACTCGGCCTGAATTTACTATAAGAGTTAAATTTATATATATTTATACCATCCCACCTAATAAATAATATATAATAAACGATCCAAAGATCTCATTTAAGCAAAAAACTTTGGTTTAATGGTAGTAACACAAAATGTACCCAATGAAATTACACAAAAATTCAAAATAGCCAAAAAATAACTCAAAACCATTCAACAAAGAGTTCAAATATCATTCACTCTCTTCAAGAAATAAATTCTAAAATATACAACGAGTTATAAAATATTTAAGAACTACGAAAAGAGTGTAAATGCTCATTTCTTTATCATAAATTACCGGATATTAGGAATTCCCACACAAACTAACATACACAAAACGAGAATAAAATCTTTTGATCGAAACTTCAAAATCTGATAGCATTTTCTCACAAAAAGAGATTGCAAAAGCTTCATTGTGTTCATGCTTTGCATTTATAATATAACCAACCTTTCCATTAATTTTAAGGATATCATGCTCAACTGCATGCTTAGCCATCATCAGTGTCTCCAAGTCGACCTAATTCGATATAGCAACATTAATCAGCAAAACTAAAAATGTATTATATTATATTTTTATTTGTATTGGGTAAGAAAGACGGAAAATACCTCACTGGCGAAGAGCAAAGAAGTAGCCTCAATGCCAACATGGTGGTGTTGAAATTCGTAGAGACGAACACCATACTCGTGCAGCGAAAGTTTTAAAATTTTAGATCCAATAAATCTATCATGTGAACGAATATATTTATATAATAAATAAACGAGATAAAAGCATGAAACCCTTACAGTAAATTCAGGCCGAGTTCAATACTATGGTATCCACGAGATTAAATCTCCGACTGTAAGATCTAACTCCAGTGTATTGCTATCGTGAAGAAAGTTAAGAAATCCCAACGATAGCTAAAGAACTCCCAATCTCAAAATTAGGATTTATGTTTTCTAAAAACTCTCTGTGTCTCTCTTGTTTTTCATTATATTTTCATTGTTTACAACTTATGACTTTATGTTATATTTATACTAGGTACATAAGAGAACTCTAATCCTAAAAAGGGTTGGACTTGTCCAAGACATGGGCCCCAAAATAATTTTAGCCCAAGTACCTTTATTAATATAACATAGATAATTAAATCAAAATCCAATTTAATTTATTAGATAATTTCTATCAAATAGAAATTAGGGGAAAAGATTGTAACCATCCTGTACTATACGCGTTTTTTGGGTTTGCATCCTAACGTTTTTTTTTGTAATTTAATGTATCCTGTTCTATACAAAATTTTGAAAGTGCATCCTATACTATACAAAATTTAGAAAAAAACTAGTTTTATTAAATAAAAACTCAAATTTATTAAATAAATATGCAAACCATATTTTATCCTAATGTTTACCGGAACTAGTTTTATTAAATAAATAAAATTTATTATTTATTTAGTAATAAATTCAGTAATTTTTTCATATTTAATAAAATATGCCTGAACTAGTTTTAAATAAATAATAAATTCACCGGAACTCACACAAAGTATATGGGTTTGAAAATATGCAACCTCACTCGTGAGACTATGTGAGTTTCGACGAGTTTGGACGAGTTGATTGGTCGGAGGATGCACTTTCAAAATTTTTTGAAGTACAAGATGAATTAAATTACAAAAAAAAAAAAAAACGTTAGGATGCAAACCCAAAAAATGCGTATAATACAGGATGGTTACAATCTTTTCCCCTAAAAATTTAACATCATAATTATTAACAATTAAATATTACAATTCTAAATAGAATATTTAATACTTTCCTTGATACACTCTTAAATCGGAAAACTAATCGCATATAGTGTGACCCTATAGGCCTTTATATATGACATCAATTCCAATGATGATCCAAAAAAAACTCCTAAACGGCTTAGCTGGACGAACTCAATATATAAAGAACATTCACTTGAACTCAGCGAATTATAACCTTTATACAAAGTTTTGGTGAAATTCCTTTCATTCCGAATCACTCGATTAAGCTTAAGATTTATCCAAGTGTCTATCTCAATGGCTTAATCAATTTATCTCATCTTTATTAGTCGACAACTAGACAATACTTCAATCACTATATTGAATATGTCTCTTGCATTGGCCAATGACTTTAGTCGACCTAATATAGAGATTATGAGTGATCTCTCTCGAAATTCCAATCGAGGAATGAATTCTTTCTTGGCTCAACTACCACCTTCATTTACATCATGATGCACCCAACACAAGCCGTATCTACCCCAAAAGGAGTGCAAGCATTGGTCATGGTCAAAGTACATCACTCAGCAAATAAGGTGCGTATTGACCTCAAGTCAAAGGATTATCACACGCTTTATACACTGATAAGTTTATAGACATACAATAAATAACTTATCAGTAGGGTTTACCAATACTCTCCAAAGTATCCATGTGTCCATCACGAATAACTATTATTCGCAGTCGTGAGACTTACTGCATTCTCTAAAATGTGATGCAGACCACATGCCGACATATATTATATTATCAATATCTCAATCTTGATAATCGTTAGTCATGGCTATTTTAAGAGTAATATTTTATCAATGACATCTCACCATATCAATGACAACATTAACTCTACGGGAACATTCAGATGAATAATCACAAACAATCAAAATGATAATTCAATAAATGCAATGCCATATATATTACGATATATATAATAATTGTGATCAAGTATAATGTCTTTAAATCTGATTGTCTCTAGGACATTCATACTTTCAATCTCCCACTTGGCCTAGAGCCAATCACCTATATATCCAATATTCAGGTTTACGAAATGCTCATCATGTTACCCAAAACATGATGACTTTGAGCACACTCTATTTTAATTTCTCCTATCTCCACTATCTCCTTGATCAAGTGGTTGCGTCTTAGTACATGCTTGTTGCTGTTCATGGATCTCAGTTCCTTTGCTAGCGCAATAGCACCAATGTTGTCACAATACCATGATATTGGTGCTAGGAACTACCCCTAATTCCTTAAGAATTTATTTATCAAGACAGCTTCTTTAGTTGCCTCTTATGCACCAATGTACTCAACTTCGTTTTACCGAATCAGCGGTAGTAGTTTGCTTGGAACTATTCCAACTTACTACTCTATCATTGAAAAGAAGGCATATCAAATATGACTTAAGATTATCATGGTCAATTTAGAAACCAGCATCAGTATACCCAGTAACTACGAGTTCCTTTTGTCCACCATAAACTAAGAAATATTATTTAGTTCTTCTAAGATACTTAAGAATACTCTTGACTGCTTTCCAATGTTCTTCCCCAGAATTCTGCTGAAATCTGCCAGTCATGCTAAGTGCATAGGCCACATCTGGTCTTGTGCAAATCATGGCGTACATGATTGATCCTATTGCCGAAGCGTATGTGATCCTTTTCATGCACTTAAGTTCCTTATCAGTAGAAGGAACATCCTTCTTTGATAACTTGAGACAATGACCCATTGGAATATATCCCCTATTGGAATTTTCCATAGAGAATCGTCTTAGCACTTTATCTATGTACACAGACTGTGAAAGCCCTAATATTCTAGTAGTTCTATCTCGATAGATCCTAATTCCAAGAATATAACAGGCTTCACCCAAGTCCTTCATCATGAAGGTGCTGGACAACCAACCCTTTACTGATTGCATGACAAGGGTATCATTTCTAATTATCAATATATCATCAACATATATAATAATAAAAACAATACTCCCTCCAGTGCGTTTACTATAAATGCATGGATCTTCTTTATTTCTGACAAAATCAAATGATTTGATTGCTTTGTCAAAACAAATGTTCCAACTTCTAGAGGCTTGTTTAAGTCCATAAATAGACTTTTGTAGTTTGCATACCGCTTTGGGTTTCGATTCAGATGTAAAACCCTCTGGTTGTATCATATACACTTCCTCGGTTAATTCACCATTAAGGAAAGCGGTTTTAACATCCATCTGCCAAATATGGTAATCATAGTATGCAACTATAGCAAGTAAAATCCTAATGGACTTGATTTTCGCAACTGGAGAAAAGGTTTCATCATAGTCAATTCATTCTCGTTGACTATAACCTTTTGCTACCAACCTAACCTTGTAAGTTTGTACCTTGCCATTTGCATCGATCTTCTTCTTGAAGACCCATTTGCATCCAATGGGTCTAACCCCCAACTGACAAGTCAACCAAGTTCCAAACTTGATTTGTATACATCGAGTCCATTTCTGATTTCATGGCTTCCAGCCACCTCTTTGAGTCAATGTCTAACTTACCCTCGGTGTAAGTTCTAGGTTCATCATCATCCAAGATTTCCACGTCACATTGACCCTCTACAAGGAGGTTTAGTCTTTCCGGTCGCTTATGAATCCTAGTAGACTTACGAAGTTGGTTATTACGCATTTGAATGAGAAGGTTCTTCTGTGATGGATGGACCAGCATTTTGAGATTCCTCAGAAGTGTCATCAAACATGAACTTCCTGAGGAGGGAGTTGTGCAACCATTGCTTGGTCTTCCATTGGTTGCGATGATAAATTTTGCATTACTGCATCAATTCTATCAATGCTCCCACTAGCTAAATATTTCCCTCTAAGTGACAAATCTTCACCATAGGAATGACCAAAAGCTCCCACTGAATTCTTGTCTAGGTCATTGGACAAGTTTTCAACCTCCATGTCACTTTGTGGTTCTTGAACTTCTTCAAGTTCTACCTTATTTTAACTTCTTTCCTTGTAGACATAGTCTTCCTCAAGGAAAGTCGCTTGCCTGGAACCAATGACCTTATGTTCTCCAGGAAGATAGAAATAGTATCCTCGTGTTTCTTTAGGATACCCCACAAAATAATATTTCTCACTTTTAGATTCCAACTTGTCAGTAAGCATCTTCTTTACATATGCGGGGCAACCCCAGGTTCGCATGTGCGTAAGTGATGGCTTCCTGCCATGCCATAACTCATATGGAGTTTTATTTACTGACATCGATGGAACTCTATTCAAAACATAGATTGAGTTTAGTAAAGCATACCCCATGGGTATGTCGGAAGATCTGAGAAACTCATCATGGATCTAAACATATCTAATAAGGTTCAATTTCTCCTTTCAGAAACACCATTCATTTGTGGTGTTCCAGGAGGCGTCCATTGCGATTGGACTCCATGAAGTTTTAAGTAATCGAGAAACTCTTTACTTAAGTATTTTCCTCCTCGATCCGATCGAAGATTATTAATACTCTTTTCAACTTGTTTCTCAACTTCTAACTTATACTCCTTAAACTTCTCAAAAGCCTCTGACTTGTGCTTCAAAAGATACACATGTCCAAACCTAGAGAAGTCATCAGTAAAAGTATTGAAGTATGAATAACCACCTCTAGCTTGAGTATGAAAAGGTCCGCATACATTAGTATGAACCAGCTCAAACACCTCTTTTGCTCGTATGTCTTTCCCAGAAAATGGCTTGTTGGTCATTTTTCCTTTGAGACAAGATTCGCATTATCCATAAGACTCAAAATCAAATGGTGTTAAGTAGTCTAACTTTCTTAACCTTGCGATTCTTATTTCATTTATGTGACCAAGCCTACAATGCCATAAGTAGGTGGGATTATTCATATTACTTAACTTTATATGTTTGTTTGTACATTGAGAATGTCACGACTACAATCAAGAACATATAAACCATTCACAAATGGAGCATTTCCATAAACAATACCATTATGCATAAATAAATAATTATTATTTGCAAAACGGAAGGAAAACCCTTCAATGTCTAACATCAGAATGGAAACAATATTCTTCGTAATCGATGGAACAAAATAAAAATTATATAAATTTAATCTATAGCCCGAGGGTAAATCTAATTTATAAGTCCCTACACGCTCGGCAACAACCTTTGCTCCATTTTCCACGCGCAGGCAAACTTCCCCCGGTCTAACTATCATGCTGTCACTTAGCCCCTGCACATTATTACAAATGTGTGAGCCGCATCCGGTATCAAATACCCAGCAGTGAGAGTTATTAATAGGCATATTTATCTCAATGACAAACATACCTGAGGAGCCGGAAATATCTAATATTTTCCACTTCTCACAGTCTCTCTTCCAATGTCCATTTTCTTTGCAATATAAGCACACATCTTTAGTCAATGTTGGCTTCTTACGAGCACCACCTTTTGGCTTCAAAGCTGTAGGTTTAGGCCCAACCTTAGTTTTATTTTTCTGCTTTTTCTTACCTTTCAGGTTAGATCTAGCAGATGTACTCACCATGAGTACAACTTTGACCTTTGAGATGGAAGACTCATATGTCTTAAGCATGTTATGAAGCTCGGGAAGCTTCTCTTTCGTGTTGTTCATATTATAATTCACAATTAGGTTTTCAAATGAGCTATCAAGCGAACTCATGATCAAGTTGACTGAGACATTTTCAGGTAGGTTCGTTCCAATCGAAGCCAACCTCTCAATCAACCCTATCATCTTCAAGACATGCTCAGACACCTTGCCCCCATCATGAAGCTTGCACTTAAAGAAGTCTCTTAGCAGCTCATACTCCATAGTTTGAGCTTGCGAAGCATAGAGACTCTTCAAATGCTCCAACATTTCGTAAGGGGCCATGTGTTCATGTTGCCTCTGCAATTCTGTTGTCATCGCAGTTAGCATTACACAATGTGCCGAAGTTGCATCATCCTTATGTTTCCCATGAATACCCATGTCAAACTTGGCATATTCAGGAGAATTCTTATCAGAAATCTCAGGAACAGGTGTGTCCAACACATACTCAATCTTTTCCTGTCTCAGAACTAGACGCAAATTGCACAACCAATCCATAAACTTTGGTCCAGTCAACTTGTTCGTTTCAACCAAATATTTCAATGATAAATTCGACATCTTAACTAATCTGGAGAAAATAAATAGAGTGGGAATTAAAACTCTAATTCTAATTCCTATGAKCACAATTATTAACTAATTAATAAGGACTTTAATAATTAGCTCCCACTATTTTAACATATTCTACGACCCTACGGTAGAATACGCACTCATATCAAATATGATCATAGTAAGCCAAGATCCATATTCATACTATTGAAGCCTCTGCTAGGGCTGATGACCAAAATAGCACAATTGGTAGGTGCCCAGACCAATTATAGACAATTATAACTCTTGGTCGATCGAATCTAATTCGATCTTAAGCCCTTAGTTGATTCCGATGCTATGGCGACAAGAAAGAACTAAGTGAGTCGACCCCATTACACTATCGCAAACATATGCACCTATGAGCGAGCCTTGACCTCGTCGACCGGAGCAAGCACTAGGGTGCAAATACTCATGGACAAAAAATGTTTCGTACTCACCCAATTATAATAGACATCGCGTTCATTCAAGATGAGACTCATATTTGATTTGGGAAACATTTATCGGGGTTTAACAATTTACAAGATCCAAATGAATAGTAAACAATTATTGGGCGCCGCCTACCCATAATTTATAAGCAAACGGTCCGACAAATATTGGGCGCCGCCTACCCAGAGTTTGTAAGCAAACGGTCCGACAAATATTGGGTACCGCCTACCCAGACAATATATGCGACTCTATGCTAAAAAGTAATATACGAGCACATAGACAATTATTGTAAGTAGAGGAACAATTCCATAATTAAATCAAAATTCAAAATTTTAATTTAATTCACATTATCAAATAATGAAATAATATAATAATAATCATGGATTAATCATTTAAATTTAGAAAAATTAAATTCCAAATTTAATTCGATTTCTAAATTACTTTAAAAGGTTTAAATAAAGGAATTATTAAATTTCAAATTTAATTCTTATTTCTAAATAATTTTAAAAAGTTTAAATTTAGAAATTATTAAATTCCAAATTTAATTCTTATTTCTATATAATTTTTTTAAAATGCTCTAATTTAAAAATTAATTAAATTCTAAATTTAAAATTAATATCTAAGATAATTTTAAAAAGATTTTGTAAAAATACAAATTTCAAAATTTTCAGTATAGCCAAACAGACCCTTAAGATTTTTCTGAAAGTTTTAGGGTCCTTTCTGCAATTTTTGAGAATTTTAATAATTACAGAAATGCCATTTGGACTTAAAACAGTTTTCTGAAAAATTTTTGGGATTAAAACGCAGTTTCTGAAAAGTTATGGGCACCCTCTCAGTTTTCTAAAAACTGAGGGCAATTCAGTGAGTTTTACGAATTTTTAAAATTACAATCAAGGCCAAAACTATATCAAATTCTCAAGTTTTACCCAAGCCCTAAATCGAATTTAGGGCTTTCGATTCGGGGGCCACGTCGGTCAAAACCACCGGCACCATACTGTGGTCCGTGAAGAGCCGAATCTTCCGGACACAGGAGCCCGCCGGAATTCGGCCGAAAACGCAGTGGGTCTGCGGCCAAAACGCCACCCATTCGCCACCCTTTCGCCGTGCCACCAGGCCGCTGGCTGGAGGTTGTCACGAGATGTAGTAGCTGAGACGTTGCTCCAAGCCACCATCGTCCGCCACCCCGTCGCCACCGCAGGTGTCCTAGTCCAAGAGCAAGACGCTGCCGTCGAGTTCAGGTACGATCCCTTTTCCCAGTTTTCAAGTTTCGTTTTTTTTAAATCAAATTAAATTAAAGCAAAACTGATTAATTAAAATGATTTTAATTAATCCTAAAATCAAATTAAAACCAATTATAATCAATCCATGATTAATATTATAAAATTATAAACATAATCGTTAACACAGCCCCGAACTCTGATACCACTGTTGAATCGGAAAACTAATCGCATATAGTGTGACCCTATATGCCTTTATATATGACATCAATCCAATGATGATCCAAACAAAACTTCTAGACGGTTTAGCTGGACGAACTCAATATATATAAAGAACATTCAGTTGAACTCAGCGAATTATAACCTTTATACAAAGTTTTGGTGAAATTCCTTTCATTCTGAATCACTCGATTAAGTTTAAGATTTATCCAAGTGTTTATCTCAATGGCTTAATCAATTTATCTCATCTTTATTAGTCGACAACTAGAAAATACTTCAATTACTATATTGAACATGTCTCTTGATTGGTCAATGACTTTAGTCGACCTAATATAGAGATTATGAGTGATCTCTCTTGAAATTCCAATCGAGGAATGAATTCTTTCTTGGCTCAACTACCACCTTCATTTACATCATGATGCACCCAACACAAGCCGTATCTACCCCGAAAGGAGTGCAAGCATTGGTCATGGTCAAAGTACATCACTCAGTAAATAAGATGTGTATTGACCTCAAGTCAAAGGATTATCACACGCTTTATACACTGACAAGTTTATAGACATACAATAAATAACTTATCAGTAGGGTTTACCAATACTCTCCAAAGTATCCATGTGTCCAGCACGAATAACTATTATTCGCAGTCGTGAGACTTACTGCATTCTCTAAAATGTGATGCAGACCACATGCCGACATATATTATATTATCAATATCTCAATCTTGATAATCGTTAGTCGTGGCTATTTTAAGAGTAATGTTTTATCAATGACATCTCACCATATCAATGACAACATTAACTCTACGGGAACATTCATATGAATAATTACAAACAATCAAAATGATAATTCAATAAATGCAATGCCATATATATTACGATATATATAATAATTGTGATCAAGTATAATTTTTTTAAATCTGATTGTCTTTAGGACATTCATACTTTCAGGTGAAACAGCCAAACCGCTTGGCGTTGATTCCACATTTTTCCTCTCCTTATGTTCATCACAGAAACTACAAACCTCAAATTCTTATTCTGCTCTCCCTTGTTCTTATTAGCACTTATCTTGTTTTCCAGTAACCACGCGTAACATGTAGCCACCACAATCTAACTTTTACCTAGAGATCCACTCAAAAGGTACTAATAAGCATTTGTCAGATAATCACCAGAAAGGGGAAAAAAGTTTTGAAATTAAAATCTGTCTAACATGTCTACTGCATAATGTCATGCAATGCATTAAATGACCAAAAATAAAATAAAATATTAGGTTAATTATAAAAACTACACACACAAAAAAAAATAAAAAAAAATAAATCACATTCAACTATCTTTCAAAAGTACACTTAAACCCTTGGCAACTGTTTTTCTTTTGCAAATTGCACCCTCGAGTGCGAATTTGTTAGTAAATACAAACCTCAAGGGGGTGTTACTAATTACACTTAAACTATACAAATGTTGCCATGGCAGACGCTCTCAAAGCTCTCAAGCGCGTAAGTCTTTTATTTTTTCTTTAATTTCTTTCGTGAATTTAATTTTGTGAACAAATTCGATTTTCATCAACCTATTAATTAGACGATTGGAGGAACAATCCAGTTCGAATTTAGGGAGAATTAAAAATCAAACTCACCTTTGGATTTGGTCCCTTGGTTCTAACGGTTTCAATTTTGGTTTCACCCCAATGGCTTCGATTTCGAACGAATCAAGTAATATTATATTTTAATTAGGGGAGTTCATCTAATTTTAGGTCTTCATCTGATTTTTTGATTTTTTTATTACCTGTGCATGTTGTCATCTGATGTCGTTGTAGTTGATGCAAGTGTGATGTGGTTTGCGCACAAGTAAGTACCAGTATGTGCACAACAATGTGTTCACTTGTGCACGATCGTACAGTAGCTATGTTGTTTGCACACGTTATGATTAAAAAGTCATGTGCGTGTTGTCATCAGATGTCGTTGTAGTTGATACACGTGTGATGTGGTTTGTGCACAAGTAAGTGTAAGTATGTGCACAGTAATTTGTAAATATAATATTATTTTATTTATTTGTTAACTATGAATTTGAAATGTGTAGTTTGTTGAGAGCAGATACATAAGTTTAAAAAAAAAATTCTCATGATATGTGTTTTTTTTTTTTGCCTTAGCTTTCTGATGTGTAATGTTTTTTTTCGTAAAAACCAAATGCATCGGTTTAGAAGTAGTTGCAGTTTTTACTTCTTTTTCTTGAAGGCTAACTCTTTTCGAAAAATATAAATAAAAAATAATTGTTTCTGTTTTTCATTACAAAAGGAACGAAAAAAAATCAGTATTGATGAGAGTCCCCATGTTCCTGAGTCTTCAACTTGAAGACAGTTACAAGAAGTGCGCCTGAAAAACAAACAAGGTATGGGTGAAATTCTTGAGTTTTAGTTTTTGTAGGAATTTGTAGTCTGTTTAGATTCTATTCAATCTGCTAATAATTAGTGTGCATGAAATTTAGAATTAACGTGCAAAATCCAGAATATTAAAGTGTACTTTCTATTAGTATGACATGCAGAAAATACAATTGTATATGGATTTTTTTTTTTGCAGTCCAATTCTTATATTTTTTGTTAAGTGTTTTTTGAGAAAATAATTAAAGAAAAACTATTGTTATCTAATATGCAAGTCCGATCATAGGAATGGAGAAGTTGCTGTTGTTGGTTTAGTTGTGGAAAAATTATCATTTTATCTTCTCTTTCTCAATTTTGTGTTCGTGGGTATGATCGAGTTTTCTCGATCATCTACATTTAGGCATACTGATTGTGTTTCAAATAATGTCTTGGTCATGGATATTTGTTGTATTATTATATAATATTTTGTGCAAAAGAATTCTTATATTGTGGAAAGTAATGTGATCTATTGTGAAAAAGAATTCTTATGAAGAGTATGTTAATAATAGAATTTCTTATTATATATCATCTTCATCTCTCAGTTTTTGAAATATTGAGAAGGTAAAACTTGTATTCAGCTATGGGGTGTTTGATGTTATTTATTTGGGAGTAGGATTCAATATATTTTGGGCAATTAACATGTATGGTTACTAATGTACTTATTGTTTTTTCATTCATTGGAATGTAATATATAATCAACAGGTACAATCACCCCAAGCACATAGAATGATGTATGAGCTTGAATCTCAATCGTATAATGAAAAACCATATGACGATGAGTCCACCTCTGGGTTTGCATATTCTAAAGAAGAATTTGTAATTTTGTTGCCCGTAAATGTTGTGGTAAAATGTTATCAATTATCTCTTGACGATTTATTATATTGATATACATTCTTGACTTATGTACAAGACAAAGTGTTATCGGTGTTTTATAACTTGTGCCTTTTAGATCGGTCGAGATTACTAAATGTTAGTCAATATTATGGGTTTTAACTCATTTTGAGTATATATTCAGTAAAATTTATTTATTTACATCAAGTTATGGCTCCATGTCATTTCTGTACTTTTTGATAATTGGTTATAATATCAGTTCAGTCGTCACTCTTCATTGAACATGCAGAAGATCAATATTCTTTTTTGTAGTTTATACTGTGCATTTCTTGAAATACTGTTGTGCAAGTCCTATTGCACTATTGTGCATGTATTATAACTAAAGTTGAAAATAAAAAAGCAAAATAAAGCAAAATTGATATTGCAAGGTTTTTATTTGAATCTTAATGACTATGTTGATGTTAAAAGGCAAGTGTTACTTTTTCCGAATTGATAATGGAAACTTAGCGCAGGTGCAGGTCCAATTGTACTATTGTACACATTTAATATCACTATTGTGCATCCTCTCGAACTAGTATTGCAAAAACTTCCAAAATAAATGAAAATATACCAACAACAAAACTTACAGGTTGACCTTGTTGAGATAATCAGAAAATCTTTCAAATGGTCAATGAGAATATTTCATAAAAATGAAGGCCTTTGTTCATAGACCAAATAAAGTAGAGTAAATGTAGAAAATGAAAATTCAACAATTGACCACCTTATAATGTGACCTTACAATCTAGACAAAAGAATATCAAAGTGAAAGCTATTAAAACACTCAATATTATCAACTCAGTCTTTATATTCCGAATCTTCATTATTCTTCTAATCTTGCTCCTTTGTGTTCTAAAATCCTATGCCTGCAAATTTCCATATGTGAATTAATACGAAATAAGATATTGAAAAGAATATAATAATTAACTATATTGAACAAAAGAAAAAGAAAATTTTGGACTATGACAAATATTAAAATTGTATATTTCTACCCAGTTCAATCAATCATTGGTAAATCAATCTAGTCATGTACTTTAGCTTCACTGTTGTGCATGTTCAATTTCACTATTGTACATATACGATGAAAATAATGCATAACCCAAAAATAATGGTGTAATAATTTATAAAGTACCAATATTTTCAAACAAAACAATATATAAATCTCCCTACTCAAATACATGCAACTCATCATAAGAAAATCACCATAGCTACTGTACGATCGTGCACAAGTGAACACATTATTGTGCACATACTGACACTTACTTGGGCCCAAACCACATCACACTTGCATCAACTACAACAATATCAGACAATAACACGCGCATAAATTTTTGATCATAACATGTGCAAAACACCATAGCTATTGTACGATCGTGCATAAGTGAACACATTACTCTGCACATAGTGACACTTGTGCACAAACCACATCACACTTGCATCATCAAAAACGACATCAGACGACAACACGGATATAAAATTTTGATCATAACATGTGAAAAACACCATAGCTACTGTACGATCGTGCACAAGTGAACACATTACTGTGATCATACTGACACTTGTGCACAAACCACATCAAACTTGCATCAACTACAACAATATCATATGATAACACGCACATAAATTTTTAATAATAACATGTGCAAAATACCATAGCTACTTTACAATCGTGCATAAGTAAAAATATTACTGTGCACATACAGACACTTACTTGTGCACAAACCACATCATACTTGCATCAACTACAACAATATCAGACGATAATACGCGCAGAAACTTTTAATAATAACATGTGCAAAATACCATAGCTACTTTACGATCGTGCATAAGTAAAAACATTACTGTGCACATACTGGCACTTACTTGTGCACTAACCACATCACACTTGCGTAAACTACAACAATATCAGACGATAACACGCGCAAATTTTTTTTATCATAACATGTGCAAAATACCATAGCTACTGTACTATCGTGCAAAAGTGAACACATTACTATGCACATACCGACACTTACTTGTACACAAACCAAATCACACTTGCATAATCTATAACGCTATCAGACGTAAACACGCCACAGAAATTTTAATCATAACATGTGCAAAAATACCATAGCTACTGTACGATCGTGCAAAAGTGAACACATTACTATGCACATACCGACACTTACTTGTACACAAACCAAATCACACTTGCATAATCTATAACGCTATCAGACGTAAACACGCACAGAACTTTTCAAGATTTGTAAATCAATAATCATCTTGTGCATAATATTGAAGAGTTGTACATCAATAATGAACTGAAAGCATCAAGTTTCATGATTGACCTTCAAACCTAAATTACAAATCTGAAAATTGAAAACAGCCTCCAAACTCAAAGACCTAAAAATCAGATGAGCTGACCTAATTTAAAAAGAAATATTACCTGATTCGTCCAAAATCGAAGCGTGCAATCAAAATCAAATCGTAAAAAACAGAAGAAAAAAAAAGAGCAGGATCCTCCAAATAGAATCAAATCCAACGAGTAAGGGGGCTCAAACTTTCGAAACTCGTAGAAACCCAATGAAATCGAAGAAGATCTTGTGTTCAAAATCCATAGGCGAGTTTATTTTCGATTCCCGCTGAAATTGAACAGGATCGTACCTCCAAAGTCAGCTAATTATAGTTGTTTGATGAAAATCGAACATGCGTGTTTGAAGAAAATTAAACTTTTTCCCCAAAACAAAACCGAGCAGATTTTTTTTTTTGAGAAAGTATGATGAGTTTCTGTCCTGCTAATCGATCGAAGAAGATGAAGATTTGGGGGTTATATTGATAGTTTTAAGTTTTTTTAATTCGTGTGATTATATTAGATCCATTACATTAGATTAATAATATATAATGGTTAGGATTCATTCTCATTTCTCACCTACGGACCAATTCTCACCGGAACCCAACCCAACCCTATATATATATACACACACACACACACACACACACACACACACACACACACACACACTAATTTAACGTCCATGTATTACACGAGATTTATCAAAAAAATAATATAAAAAATATTTATAATAGTTTTAAAGTTTTAAATATAAAATAAAAAATTTCAAAGGATGTATTCTAACACGCGCCTTGTACATTTATAAACCTCTTTATCAATTATTATAATTATTAAATAATTTCTTATTTTAATGTTTATATTAAATTCATTAATAATTTTATTTACGTTTCAAGAAAAATTCAAAAGATACCACATTCTAAACTGCTAAAGTCTTCCTACCGAGAGCTAGTGTGTGAGACCGCGATCCACCCATGTCTAATATCTATTAATTAATTATTATTTTATATTTTAATATTTAGATTAAATTCGTTAATAGTTATAGTTGCGTACTTTGAAAAACTCAAAAGATGACATACTCTCAACCTGTATCGCATTGAGCTGGTGTCTAATTAATATTAATTATTATTATTATTATTGTTCGTGGCGTTTATAATGATAGATAAATCATATAATTCTATATTTTTATGTTTAAATTGAATTTATTACTAATATTTAGTTACATACTTATATTATTACAAGTTACTATTAATTTACCTATCTAGAATATTTAATATCCCAAAAATAAAATTATTGTAATGCTTATAATAAATATAACTTATTTAATTATTTTATAGTAAGATTTTATTAAATTAAAGTTATTTGATATATAATGTATTATTTAAATAATTAATTTAAACATTATCTTCTAATTATATATGACTTATTCATATTTTAATACTTGGAGAATAAAAGGAAAGTATTGAATAAATAAAAGTTAAATACTGAATTAGGAAAAATATTATAAAAGGAAAATATTAAATTAAGCAAGATATAATAAAATGAAAATATTAACGATATAATAAAGAATATATTGAATTAGGCAACATATAATAAAAGAGGAGTATTAAATTAGGAAAAATATAATAATAGAAAATTATTAAATTAGGTAAAAATATATAAAACGAAATATTAAATTAGGTAGATATAGTATCACCAAATCACCCGAACTTTTTTCGAAGCTAACAAAGCGTGGGAAACAGGCACACTGCATTAATATATAAGGGAGATATATAATTTGTATTAAATAAAAAACACATTAAGAAATCTCTTAGCATATGGATTAACAAAGAACACATGGGAATTACTTTTTTAGTCCACCCCACTTTTGAGTTTTTTTTTTTTTGATATTGTGCAATATCAAAACAACTATAATAAGTTGGTAAAATTATCAAAAATATTTAAATTTATCCTGATCAGCCTTTTTTGTTGACGTGACATGATTTAATACTTTATTATTATTTTTCTTTAATTTTAAATATTAATTGAAGACACAAACTTGAGAGTAAACTCACATTGGTCCATTACATTGCCACAATCCAAAAAAGGTAATTGACATTGGCCATCGTCAAGACACATGTTAAATTGACCAATTCATCAAAAAGGGTAGATATTAAGTCCAAAATAAAAATCTATTTTGCCCTCCATTTTTTCCTTAAATCAAATTAATAAATTTTTAATAAATAAAAATTTAAAAGAATCAGTGATAAATATAAAATATGAACTAAATCTTAAAAAATTATTAAATAAATATAAAAACTTATGATTTTTTTTATTATTAAAGAATTTTAGTTGATAAAAAATAAATAAATCAGAAATAAAAATATAAAAATATAAAATGAATCTATCGAGTTTTACATGAAAGAATCTTATTTTTTATATAAAATCTAAAATAATTTATTATGATTTATTTTATGTTTTTATATTTACCTTTATTTGTAATAGTCAGATTTTTTTTTTATTAAAAGCAAATTTTTTAATGTAAACTTCAAAAATTCTTTTATACTTATTTAATATTTATTCTATGTTTTTATATTTCACTCAGATTTTATTAATTTAAACTTTATTAATTATATTAAAGGAAATATAAAAGAAAAGGGAAGAAGAATAGGGAAGGCAAAACAGATTTTTAATGTTTATAATTATAAGAAGATGATAATAAATATAAAATCACCGCACGTCAGAAAATCTTGACCAAACTTTTTCTTGGATCTTTTTTTATTAATTTGCCAATTTTGTAAACGTGGTTTGATGATAGCTAATTTCAAGTACTTTTTTTCTAAAATATGGTCAATAGATCGAAATGATTTTCTTTCCTAGTGTTTTAATATTTGAAATTAAAAAAAATGATAAAAGGTATTGAATCATGTCACGTCAGCAAAAAAAAAACGATCTTACTAATTTTATAACTTTATTATTAATTTTACCAACTTAATATAAATATTTTGATACTTGACATAATGATCCCTTTTTTTGATAAGTATACAATTGAATGAATTAAAAAATAATTTTTCTTCTGGGATAACTTCCATCAGTAGCCATAAGATTTNTCCCAAGAAACAACACATTAGTGTTAATAATATTTTATGAGGTGTGAATTTTATTTTTTTCTTGAAACTAGGTCAGAATTTTGTGCACCGTTTCTGACGAGAATTTTTTTCCCTACCAGGCCCAGCGAATTTTTCAACGGCACTGGCTGCACATTTGTTTTTTAAAATTTGTATTCTTACTTTGCTTTTGAATTAGCAAGGTGTTGTGATGTTTTTATGCCATAACTAATTTATGACAAGAGCTATTACATTTGTTTCTGATTTAAAAAATAAGTAAATCGATGGATTGCTGTAGAAACTGCATTTTGATTTCATGGATCATGCGGTGAAATTTTTTCGGATCATATGAAAGTTAAATGGTCTTCGTACAATTTTATTCGAACTGTTGGGAATGTTGAAGAAAAGTTTTGCAATTTGATATTATACCTTCAGTTGTAAATCATTATTTGCTGAAAGGAAAATAGATTTGGATTTTAGTTTGTGCATATCTCATTCCTCATTTAGCACTATCTACTGATCCTTAAAGATTCTTCGCTGCAATTGAAGAAAACGTTTAATTATGAAGCTATGTAGCTAATGTGTTTGTCAAAATGTCTTGGAAATAATATTTAATTGTTGGAAAAGCATTCTCCTAATATACTTACAAAATCTCCAAATCTGAGCTGGAAAAGCGCAGTAAAATCAAAATCCGAAAATCACATGTGGCTTGTAATCGATAATCAGACGAGACGAGACAAAGCTAATTCAAGATGCATTTTTATTATCATCACATCATAACCATCAGCTTCTTACAAGCACGCAAAATAAAACAGCACTGCTATATATATATATATATATATATATATATATCATGCTCATCCCATATATGCTGAGACGACAGAGTTTTTTAGCACTGGGGTTGGACGCCACACGACTTAGCCACATTTTGGGCTCCAGGAGAATTTACAAATTTCTTAAGGTTGGGATCTTTTATGTATTTGCAAAGGCAGTTAGCTTTGTTCTGCGCCTTTAACTTATCACAGCAAATGGTGCTCAGGTCTTTGGAGTGTTGGATCGCGTTCGAGCATGATTGGAGCTCCGACACTTGGCACTTAGCCGCACTTACCTGATCACAAGAAGTAGTACACTTGAAATAGAGGCTACTTTGGCATTCATTTTCTGACTCTTCTAACTTTAGTATTTGTTGTTTGGATTGGAGTAGTAGAAAAGGAGGAGCTAGCTAGCCGGAGAGAGAAGATATTTGGAGCTTTAATTTGCATCTCTATTTATAGAGGGAGCTATGTCTATGGAGTAATTAATGCAAAGGAGAATTATAAACTATTCATTCATCACTCTCGAGATTTCTTATTACTTTATTAATTGTGGTGTTTTATGTACAATCATTAATTAATATATTTATATTAATCTTTCTGATATAAAGTTGGCTTCGGACGTCCTTATAGTGACATGTGGCAGCTATCCATTGGTTTATTTATTTAGGGCTAATTTTTTTTTGCCCCCCAAAGTATGCAGTTTTTTTCACTTTACCCCCCGAAGTATTTTTTGTTCCACTTTGCCCCCTGATGTACAATAATTTTCGACGTTGCCCCCCAAACTTTATTTCCGGYGGAATATTCCTTTTAGATTYCATCGGCGGGCAGTTGGGGGGCAAAGTGAAAGAATCTCATAGTTTGGGGGGTAAAGTGCAAAAAATCTTATAGTTTGGGGGGCAAATTAAAATAATACAAATATTAAATTCTTGTTTTAAAATTTTATATTTGAAAAACATATATAATTTTTATCTTATACTCACACACACACAAAGTTGTCAATACAATTTCAAATTAAAAAAAAA
>BMAC01000091.1:977466-988610 GCA_014905375.1 Phtheirospermum japonicum
AATATAAAATTTTAAAACAAAAATTTAATATTTTTATTATTTTAATTTGCCCCCCAAACTATAAGATTTTTTGCACTTTACCCCCCAAACTATAAGATTCTTTCACTTTGCCCCCCAGCTGCCCGCCGATGGAATCTAAAAGGAATATTCCGCCGGAAATAAAGTTTGGGGGGCAACGTCGAAAATTATTGTACATCAGGGGGCAAAGTGGAACAAAAAATACTTCGGGGGGCAAAGTGAAAAAAACTGCATACTTTGGGGGGCAAAAAAAAATTAGCCCATTTATTTATATTACCACTTATTATTATATTTCTTTTTTCCTCCGTATTATATTAGAAAGATGCTATCCATTGATTTATTTATATTACCACTTATTATATTTCTTTTTTCCTCCATATTAGAAAGATTAATGTGGCAGCTATCCATTGGTTTCTTTATATTCCCACTTATCTTTTTTCCTCCACATTGGCTTATCGTTTTTCTCCCACACGTGCGCAGCCCATCTTCTTTGCCAACCAATCACTTTCCACTCTCTCCACATCCCAATTTTTCGGACGCTGGCCCCCAATAAATCATTCGAATTCTTAAAAAATCAACAAATCTGGCAAAAAACATATTCCGTTAACATCGCGGTCTTGGTAAGCTTTAATTTTCTGCCATTGTTTTTCCTTTTTTTTTCGTCGCTTTCGCATTTTCTGGCTCCTTCTTTTCTTTTTTCCAATTCTTTTGTCCGCTACGTATTTGTTGTGTACGTGGGATTTCTATACTTCTGTTTTTGTTTTTTTTTTTCCTTGGGTGTTCTGTATTCCGTTTCTCCTTTCTTTCTAGGGAACTTTGAATTCTTTCTGTTTTTGTCATTGTTCAGAGCGAACGTTTCTCAGTGTTGTTTACATTTATTTGACAAACTTCATTATTTATGTATCTGCTAATTTCTATACATATATGCAGAAATTCAGATTTTATTTTGGGATTTCCCCATAATACAGTTTCGATACCGTGGTAGTAATGATTATCTTTTCGTGCAACTGTACGTGATTTTTTTTCTAATTTTATTTCAGTGTCATGCATCGTTTGTTTCGGTCTGTCCACAAATTACGTGTATTTATCTTCTATGCAGATGAATCTATTATTACATTTTATGTGTCCATGTTTCAGTGTGATTCGTGTGGATTTCACATAATACATATAGGCATTTTTCCAAATAAATTCCCCCACACAATTTCCTCCGAATGAATTTGTATGGGCCAGTGTTCGTCCAAGTTCATATTATTTTTTTAATTGTTATGTTTCATTCATAGTTAGGGTTACTCAATTCAAGTTTCTATTTCTTTTTTATTTCTATATTTTTTGGGTTCGTTCGACATTTTCTCACACAGGAACTTGCAACTTTCTTATTCGGTTTTTCTGCTGTAATTGATTTTACTGTTTCTTTTTAAATGCTCAGTTTACAGTGAAGTTCGCTGCACTATGGAACAAGGATCTTCAACAAGAAAGGTAATAGTGAAAATTCATGTGTTCGGTAGGTTTACTCTTCCATGATGTGTAACTTTTTTCTATAGTGCAGTTAATTTGATATATGTGAATTGGATGTTATATTGTTCTTATTTCTTTCATGCCATATTTCCATTTCCACTTATACTGAAGTTTGTTTAGGGGCCGGTTCAATCAATGGGTGGGAAAAGGAAACATGTGCCTCTAATGTTTAATTTTCATATAGACTCAAACAGCTCGAAAACTAACAGATTAAATAGATATAATATTTTAAAATCCAAAAAAATTAAAAGGCAAAGGAATCAAGATTCTACTTTGGATACCCCACAATGTCATGTTCATCCTATCCAATCTACTGATACTACAAACATGGCTTCTCATCAAACGTCCATGTCATCCAATGTAAGAGAGTTCCCAAAGGTGCAACAAATTAGCATGCACAGTACCTTACCAGCTAAACTTTCTCCATCGCCGAATGCCAACTTTACAATGACCTCACAAATCTGTGCACCTGAATCGATACCTTCTTCAAGCACGAACCACCAAGATTCATCGCCTTCTGCTGTACAATATGCTACGGAGTTTCACAACAAAGGTATAAATGATATTCACCTTTCATCTTATTTGTTTTCAGGTTCCCAGTTCGATTTCACAAATCTTACTTATATGCATCTTACTTTTTTCATTTTCTCTTGCTTTTAATTTCAGAACAACCTAACCCTGCTCTGGGAGATAACAATTTATCGCATTATATTCCAACAAGTTCCCACTTAAGTGAGTTTCATTTTTTATGAATACATTTACATTATTTAATCTTCATATGATTTACACTGATTTTTATCTAAGAATCTGATCTGTTTATCATTTTGAAGGACGCCATTATGAAACTCAGAACTTCGGAGGCCCTAATGTTAATTGTCGGTTCTGTGAGGCAAATATGTGGACTCAAGAGAAAGTTGTGGTCACTCCGAAAGTCAACTACCCTGTTTTCTCGATTTGTTGCAAGCAAGGGATGATACTATTACCTCCCACACGTGCGACGCCAGCTTTCTTGGAACATCTTCTCCATCCTCAGAGTGGAAGTTTGTATCAGCACTTCAGAGACAACATCAGGATTTACAATTCTTTATTCCAGTTCACATCATTGGGTGGAAAAATTGATGCTACCATCAACAATGGCAGTGGTCCATACATATTCAGACTAAATGGACAGACGCACCACAGGCTTGGTTCCCTTTTGCCGCTCCCTGGACAAAATGCAAGATATGCACAGCTGTACATATATGACACTGCCAATGAAATCTGTAACCGAATATCTTCAGTTTTTGGAGATTCTGATGTACCGGCAATTAATACAGCCATCGTCAAGGAATTCTCTTAATGTTGAATGAATTTAATGAGATAGTGAAGGCCTTCCGCATGGCAAGGGATAGATATGAGGAGGGCCAGACAACAACATTAAGGCTCAGGTTGTTATCTGCCAGAGAACGTAACGACAAAAACTACGCTCCTCCCAGTGGCTCAGAAATTGCAGCTTTGATTGTTGGAGATATAGGTTACGGTAACGGGGACAGAGATGTCATTGTCGAGCATAGAACTGAGGGCCTCAAAAGAATCAGCATCTTGCATCCCTTATACATGCCCATGCAATACCCATTATTATTTCCGCACGGTGAGGATGGGTATGTGCCTGGAATTCCGTTTGTTTCATCGCCTGTAAAGGAGAACATCAAGAGGAAAACAGTTAGTATGAGAGAGTACTATGCATACAAAATTCAGACACGTCATGTGGTGCAGAACACTCTACTTAGAGGTGGTAGGTTATTCCAACAATTCATCACCGATGCATTTTCTGCGACTGATGAAGAGAGATTGCATTATATTAGGAATAACCAGAAGAAACTAAGAGCGGATATGTACAAAGATATCAGGGATGCAATGCATCGAGGGGATGTGCAGGGAAAATCGATCGGGAAAAGAGTGATACTACCAGCAAGCTTTACCGGAGGTTCTCGATATTTATTTCAGAATTACCAAGACGCTCTCGCCATCTGTAGATACTATGGCTTGCCTGATTTGTTTATAACATTTACTTGCAATGCTCATTGGGACGAAATACAACAGGCTGTGCAATTGATACCTGGTCAAAAAGCTGAAGATAGGCCTGATATTGTAGCAAGGGTCTTCAAATTAAAAGTTGCACAGCTTTTACATGATCTCATGAAGGATGCGCATTTTGGGAAAGCTTCGGCAGGTATGATAATTGCATCTCACGTATTCAGTGAACACGCCAATTGAAAATAAATATTTAACAACTTTTATACTGTCAATTTATTTACATAATTCTGTGCAGCATTGTCCTACTTTATCATTTGCCTGAATTTTTGGAAATATATTGTTCGACTTATTATATATATATATTTCAAATGGTTGGGTGTCAATTTTGATTAGCGCTTCACCACAAGGGCGAAATTAATCTGAGGCAGAGATGAGTGACGATATATATTATATGTCCATGTTGAGTGATTGTTTTTTAACATTTTTATTTTGTTATTTGTTCTATTATTTTTCTGATATTCGTTTTCTTCTAGGTGAATAGGGAGTAAAATATATCCCTCCTTGTGACTTCTATTTTTTTTTCACCAACACATAATCTTGCATTTTCTTTGACACCAACACATATTCGCTTTCATTTCCTTACAAACTAACTGAGCTTACAAAGTAATTTATGTTCGACAATTTGCTTTCTTATTTTTTAAAAATTCACATATTTCTATTTTACTTTAACCGATTCATTTCTTTGTCTTTCAATAAGTAGCAATAAGTAGCAATTACATCTGCAATTCTTCGATAAACATGTAATTAGTGGAAGTACAATTAATTCCTGGATGTTTATTCTTTTATTTAGTTTCAGGGATGAATGATTTCTGATTATTCTGCTTATGTTTATGTTAAATCTTGCAGTTACTTATACTATTGAGTTTCAAAAACGTGGGCTGCCTCATGTGCATATTCTATTGTGGCTCGAACCATCTGCAAAACTGAAAACCGCTGCAGACATTGACAAGTTTGTATCCGTTGAAATACCAGATCAAACAACTGATCCAATTGGTTATGAGGCTGTTACATCGTTCATGATGCATGGTCCTTGTGGACCAGCAAATTACAATTCACCGTGTATGTTAGAAAATAAATGCAGCAAGTTTTTCCCAAAAAAGTTTCAACCTCAAACCATGATTGATGAATATGGATATGCATTCTATCGGAGGAGAGACACGGGTAATTTCTGCGTGAGGAATAAAATCAAGCTTGACAATAGTTATGTTGTGGCTCATAATGTGGATTTGGTCGTCCGTTTCAAAGCTCATATCAATGTAGAGGTCTGTAATCATTCTAGAGCCATAAAATATTTATTTAAATACACCAACAAAGGTCCTGATCGGGCGAGAGTTTTGATTGAGAGAGACGACGTTGGCGATACAAATAAGGGGCAACAAGTTGGTGCCGGGGATGAAATACAAGCCTATCTTGATTGTCGGTATCTCTCAGCATATGAGGCTGCTTGGAGGCTTTTCATGTTCCCAATTCATCATAGAGAACCGGCTGTCTTGCGGTTAGCGGTCCATCTTCCTGAACAACAGAATATTTATTTTGGTGATGATGAGCCGCTCGAGGCAGTATTGAGTCGACCAAATGCACACCGTACAATGTTCACTGAGTGGATGGTTGCTAATCAGCGATATGAAAGTGCCCGAGAATTGCTGTATGTTGATTTCCCAACAAAATGGGTCTGGCATAGAGATAGACTGGAATGGACACCACGGGCTAATGGCAGGTGCATTGGTCGAATAATATATATAAATCCTGCGGCTGGCGAACTATATTTCTTGCGATTATTATCAAATGTTGTGCGAGGGGCGAGAAGTTTTCATGAAATCAGAACAGTGAATGGACGGATTTTTTCTTCATACCAAGAAGCATGTGAGGYGCACGGGCTGCTGGGAGATGATGGGGAATGGAACGATGCTCTAAAACAAGCTTCAGTTTGGGCRACATCTAAGCAACTCAGAGATCTTTTTGTGACCATCCTTTTATTTTGTGAGGTTAGTGATAAATTTTTACCAGTTAATCTTTTAAATTCTATAAATTGACAAGAAAATTATTACAAATACATTTAAAGCAATGGATTGGGCCTCACTCATTTTACAAATATTCTCATTCAAGTTCACAATTGGCCACAATTTTTGTTTTATAATTGAAACCCTCCTAACAAATTACTGTGATGCATATTATTTATTGTTAATCGCAAAGACATATTTTTACAATTTTACCTTCACAAATTTTCGTGCAAGCTCATAACATGATGCATTAGTTCTTGCTTTTTGGGTCATGCCTATTTTTCATTTACTTAGGTTTACATGTATACAAATGTAAATAATATTTCTACAACATGTTAATATCAGTCTTTCAAATTAATATAGCTACAGCATATTTCATTTTTAAATTTAGAATGAAATTTAATTTATTATTATTATTAGTGGTACTATTTCCTACAATGCTAATTAATAATGAAACGATAAAATTACATTGCATCTGAATTGGAACATATTAGATTCACAGTGATTCTTACGATTTTTCTTTTCCTTTTTGGAGGCAATTTGATTATTCTTATAATAGCAACAAAACTATTGTTTGTTCAGTTAGTTGTTATACATAACTGAGGTTATTTTATGTCAATCACATCTACTGTTTTACAAATATACATTCAAATTGATTTACATATATACAAATGTGAACAGTCTTTATACGGAATATTAATATCATTCATTTAGATTACTATATCTACGGCACTTTTTTTTTACTTCATTTATTTTATATTTAGTTTCTCTTTTTTTTATATATATTAATAATTCCTCATAAATCAATAAATATAACAAAAGAAGTATATTTTTTACGTTGCATCTATTTTATTGGATCATATTAAATTGGCTTTCCTCCAGAATTTCGTGGCACTTTTATGTGGATGAATTAATAATTGAAAATATAACACTACAATTACTGTTTGTACAAGTAACTATTATACATAATTTAAATTAGTATATCTCCAGCACGCTTACTATTTTCTATCCACATTTACTATTTTTTCTACATGCGTATATGGTGAATCAATATAAAGGATTCTTTTTTCCTTTTCTAGCTTATCATCTATTTGCTTTAATTATAATAACCTAATAATTATTCTAAACAATTGGTGATGGTCATGGAGGTCTCGAGTCCAGCTGATTTATTTGAGAGAAATTGGCGGGAAATGTCAGATGATATAGAACATCGAATCAGGAAAGCTTTGAATGTGGAGAGGTTTTCGATGCCAGAGACTGATCTTAGAAACTATGTCCTCATTGATTTGGAGGAGTTATTGATTAAGAATTGCACTTCTTTGTCTGAAAAAAAAATGCCTCAACCGACTGGCAATCTGTCGCCTCCGAATGTTAACAGGTTGATTTTTGATGAATTGAATTATGATCTTCAAGGACTTCAGCAGGAACACGTTCAATTGTTTACAAATTTAAATCCGGAGCAAAAGGTCATTTACAACACCATCATACAATCAGTTGACAGGGACGAAGGAAGAATCTTTTTTATCAATGGCCACGGAGGAACAGGCAAAACTTATCTGTGGAGAACAATCATTGCTGGCATCCGCTCAAGGAAAAAGATTGTGCTGGCTGTTGCTTCGTCTGGGATTGCTTCGTTGTTATTACCGGGTGGACGAACGGCTCATTCTCGCTTCAAGATTCCAATACATATCGATCAATGGTCAACCTGTGAAAAAAAAAAAAAAAACACAACTTGCAAGTTTACTCAGTCAAACTAGCCTGATTATCTGGGATGAAGCTCCAATGGTACATCGGTTTTGCATAGAGGCGCTAGAGAAATCACTTATAGATATATTCAGTGATTCAACATCGCAAAGAACAGACAGACCTTTTGGTGGAAAAACAGTTGTTTTTGGTGGTGATTTCAGGCAGATTCTGCCAATCATACCGTCTGGAACAAAAACTGACATTCTGAACGCAGCGATTTGTAATTCCCACATTTGGCATAGCTGTGAGATGCACACTCTGAAGTCGAACATGAGGCTAATGCAACCTCATATAGATGATCGTTGTAGAGACGAGCGCCATCGTTTTGATCAGTGGCTTTTGAAGATCGGAGATGGGAAAATACCATCGGTCATTCAAGATGATGCCGATAATGGAGAATGGATAACAATACCTGACGAGTTTCTGATAAATGAAGCAGGAGATCCTTTTACAATTATATTTAGATCCACATACACAGATTTTGCACAAAATTTCAATGACCCTTTATATCTAAGACAAAGAGCGATCGTCACTACTCATAATGACATTGTTGATCAAATCAATTCATACATTTTGGAAATGATCCCTGGTCCTTCGAAAACATATCACAGCTATGATAGTTTGTCTAAATCTTCAGCCGGATCCTCAAATCAGGACATGTTATATCCTCCCGAAGTTCCGAATTCAATCACTTTCCCAGGGGTTCCAAACCATGTCTTAGTTTTGAAAATAGGCGCAGTTATTATGCTTCCGAGGAACATTAGTCAGCTCAATGGCCTTTGCAATGGAACCAGACTCCTAATAACAAACTTAGCATCTAATGTTATCCAAGCTACAATAATCACTGGTGAACATCTTGGGCAAAATGTTTTCATTCCGAAAATTGTGTTCACCATCAAGGACCAGAAATGGCCTTTCATTTTGAATAGAAAACAATTTCCTGTCAGGTTATCTTACGCTATGACTATAAATAAAAGTCAAGGACAAACACTTGATTTCGTGGGTGTTTATTTGCCACGGCCGGTTTTCACACATGGTCAACTTTACGTTGCCCTTTCTAGAGTTTCTTCCAAAGAAGGCTTGAGGATTTTAATAAACGATGAAAATGGAGAATCAAAAAATATTACCAAAAATGTTGTTTATAGAGAAATTTTCAATTATACCCAAAACATAATCTGACTATTATTATCCATGTTTAAAAAATATATGTATATATTTTCCCAGTTCACAAACTCTCACTTTGTTCTCATGCAACATTATTTACACGACATTTATTTATTATTTTTTGTATATAATAATATGCTTCATACATCATGTATTCAGTATTTTTCCTGAATACTTTATGAGACAACCAATTTTCCGGAGACAAAATGTTTACCAATTAATACACTTCTTCCTTAACAGCTGCAAATCAAGTATACCAGTTGCGTCTGGTCTGATATTCATGACATATTATATAGTTCAGTTTTATATTACAATTTTGTTATCAAATATTACTATTATTTTCCCCTCTTACTATACATGAAAACATTTCTATTGGCATGTTCATATCAGATTTCCTGAAGCAATACATCTTACAACTATTTCAACATGTGAGCTGTTACTAATGCCATTATTGCATTAATACTGACATCTATTTTAAGACCAACATCATTGTTACACATCAAAGTTTCTTAATTTCAAGTGTTCATGTAACAGGTAGGACAAATAACCGAGGCCAAGCTATCCCAGATTGAACCTGGGATTCGAGCATTCATTGTCGTAAGAATCGTTAGACTATGGAAGACCATGTTGCCTCCTCATAATGAATTCATCAGTATGGATTTTGTTGCTGTTGATGACCAGGTGATTATAACTATAATTATGTAATCTTGAGAACTCAATAATATAAATACAATAACATGGCAACAATTATAATTCACCATCAAATACAGAAATCTGCAATGCATGGTACAATTCCATCGGATTACAGTGAGGAATTTGAACATCAGTTAATGGAGGGACGTGTTTACAAGATTAGGATGTTCCAAGTCACCAAGCGCAAACAATCACATAATGCTGTGCCAGGAGACAGAATGTTATATTTCAGTGGCACAACTGAAATAGAGGAGATCATTGAGAACATCGACAGTTACCCTCATCACTACTTTCATTTCGCAACAATGGAGGACATCGTCCGTAGAACTGATCGCGAGTACTTCATGACAGGTTCTGCCAAAAAATTAACCACAAATATATTCTTAGTCTTCTTATAAGAAATTTTTGCAGTCTCACTAATTCCTCTTCACTTTGCCAGATGTTATAGGACTACTAACATCAGTGACTCCAATTACTACTGTACAAATATCACCAAAATAGGCTGCTACAAATGTTGTTGGCCAATCATCAATTCAAAATCAGGCTACAACGAAGCGAGATATTTTTATTAAGCTTCTCAGGTAAATTGTTCTAAACACAAACATGCAATTATATTTAAAAACAAAATCATATGTATATGTATTTGTGTGCACATAAGAATACATTAGTCACGAATAAAATATACCTCACACCATGGATAGATGGGATAGAGATTAATGATAAATAGTTAAGTGAATCATATGATTCTCCTATAAATAAATATAATAAATGGTAAGCACATAATACGGTTAAAATAGCAAACAAAACATTGAATGAGTTACTAATCTCAATTGAGTGTTTCGAGGAAAAAAATTAAAAAATAAAATACTGCTAGATATAAGCCACCGTCATCAATTCATCATCATGAGACCTACTCTTCATTTTCTTCTGTAAATGTCATGCATTCAGTTCTTGGACGGTACTAGATCAATCTAGACGATTATATATTTCAGACTATGTATTTTTGAGAAAATAAATAAAACAATAAATATATACATGGAGCAGGCACATAAATATTGGGCAAAAATAGGTATATATATTCATGTTTCAACAGATAATTTTTTTGGGGTTTATTTTACAGTTATATATATATATAACCTCAAAAAGACTGCAGACAAGAACAGGTGAAACCATAATTTTATATTTCCTTCGTCTGTGTGTGTTTATAYAGATAGAAAGAGAGGAACATAGAGAATATTATAACAGATATTAGGTATATTGAACAATTTATTTACACTTATCCCTTCTTCATCAATACTTATGACAGTGGGGACAGTCTGAAGATTTCAWTTTGGCAAAACTTCTTCCACCAGTTGAATATAGAGAAAYTRYTGCATCAGCCAAACAAGCCTATAATTGTTATCGCAGGAWCAACAATCAAATCCTACATGGGTAAAATTGAAGGAACATCATTTTAAGATTATAATTRTTATATATCATAAKTTTAATTGTAAATGTTTTATTTACAGGAGAGAAATATCTGTCCACCTCTTCGGCCACCAAAATTTACATCAACCTTGATATTCCAGAAACGACACAACTCAGCGACAGGTGATCTATTATAAAACCGATAATGAACATGGCACTATTTCAACATCTGCATACACACACACACACATACACATCCTTATATATATATATCATAATTTGAGATTTTTTTGGGGTGTTAAATGACAAGTATTTTCATTCCACTTAATCTTATGTTATCATATTTCAAGAAGAAACATCCGCAATTGAGCTGATGTCGAACCAAGAAATAGCAACAGGACACAACGACGCGCAGGAAATGAAAATTGAAGACTTACATTACTTGAATGCAAAGGAAGTCAAGGTACCAACTTACTTTATATATCTCATCGAAGTCCATTACTATATATAACTAAAAGTATCATG
>BMAC01000091.1:1026501-1038560 GCA_014905375.1 Phtheirospermum japonicum
AACATTTCTTACTATATGTCCAAACATTTTTACTTAATGTCCAAAAAATAATTCCGGTCATCGGAAATAATTCTTACTATATGTACGAATTTCTTACTATATGTAACAGATTTTTTATTTAATATCCAAAAATTCATACTTGATGACAAAAAGTATTTTATTTGATTGCAAAAGTTTCTTGCTTTGATGTGCAAATGTTGTTATGTATTTTTTACTTATTACTTTTTTTTTTTACTTATTACACATTTTTGTTTTGCCAAAAAAATAGAGAAAAAAAATTCTTGCTTAATAGCAAATTATTATTATGTATTTTTTTATTTAATACAAATTATATATTATTATTTTATAGTGAAATTTCATACTTTATGTTCAAAAAATTAATAAAATTTTCCGACGGCAAGTGGCGGCAGCATGTGGCCCATTTTATTATTATTATTATTATTATTATTATTATTATTATTATTATTATTATTATTATTTTAATAGTAAGGGTATTGTGGTATATTCATTCCATAATTTTGGACTATTTGACAAAAAATAGGTACTATATGACTTAAAATTAGATGGAAGACTAACTGACAAATGGACCTCCACCTGATCTACTATTTGACAATTTCCCCATTATTATTTATTTAGATTTTAGACTAAAGAAAAGTAGTGAAATTCACAATCATACCAGGTATTTTGAGAAAATACCACTTTTTAGAAAATTCTCAAATTTACATTTGGAATAAAATAATCTCATATCTAATCTGTTAAGTGATAAGGTTTGAGATTCTCCCTTTCAAAATTATCTCCATCTCTCCCTACAATAAATGCTGATAATCTTCCCTTAGTTCTCTCGTTCCACTAATCAGAAACACTAACATCAACAAATTTTGTATTTTCAATTCTATACTTCAGTTCATATCAATAAAACAAAATTCGAATATCATATAGCCGTTACTTCTATATTCTCGAATCAGGTATGAATATCATATAGCCGTTACTTCTATATTCTCGAATCAGGTATGTACTAGATATTTAAATTTGTTTAATTTTCACAAATTTACAAGAACATAACTAAGGATCGTGACGAATTTTATGATATGTAAACAATATTAATTGAAAAGGCAATCATATGATAAAATATGCGGTTAGTTGATTTAGTGTTTTTGGTTATTTTTCTATGAAAAGATAATTAGTTTATTGACTTGAGGTTAACATGGATTTCATATTGTTCGAGCAATGGTAAAATTATATTTTTAGTTTATTATATTGTACATTTTTTTTAAAAAGATCATAACATTGTCCAGTATCAAAATACATCCACTAAATTGGCCAAATTATTAAAAAAAAAATTCAAACTATCCTTTTCGGGTTGAATTAATAATGTGGCATGATTAAATATTTCTTATCAATTTTTGTTTATTTTAATATAGTAGATGATAATGATGATGTATTTTTCTTATTCTATCCCTCAAGTTTCTAATTTCTTTTTCTATTTCTTTTTATCTACTTTTCATTTTTTTTTCTTTTGTTATCTTCCCTTCCCCGCTCTAGCCATTTTTTCTTAGGTTTTAAAATGAAAATTTTATTTTTGATACATTATGTTGGTCACTTTCCGCAAAAGGTACGCGATGTTAGACAGTATCAAATGTACCAAAAATAAAATTATATCATTTTAAAAAACCGTGATTAGTCCATATCAGATCGGTGAGGGGCCCAGCTTGAGGAGATGGAGAAGACGAATGAATTCTAAGAAATCAATAACCCATAAGAAAAATAAAATCAAACACCGAAACTAAAGAAAACAATACGTAAAAAAAATTGGGAAAATTCCCATTTCATACACTTTTGAACAAATAAAATCCCATACAATTCTCTCAAATCTTTTATTCCTATTATGGTCATATTAATCCCCTTAAATCATAAATTATCATTTAAATCTAATTATACCCTAATCTAATACATATCTAATCTTCTTGTGCATGGTAAGAGCACTAATCATACTTTCCAAAATTTCTTAGTATAGTTAATTTTCTCCTCGAATTCTTGATCAATGTATAGCCTATAATTAATTACCTTTGAACAATATTTTTTATTAAAGGAATTATTAGTCAATAATTAAGGGAGTTGAATTAGATACTACAAAATAGGTAAGCAGTGCAATATCCTTGAATTAGCGATTTCTTTTAATTTAGATGTAGTACGTAATTCAATATGAAATCTTAGAATACAATGCATAAATGAGACAAAATAGTATGGATTCATATGGAATTTCATACTAGCTGAATTAGTAATTTGTAATTAATATTAGTCGTGGTTAATGAGACATGGGAATATAAATTCATATTAAATTTCATAATGCAATTAAAACATGAAATTTAATATGGATTTAAATTCACATAATATTTGTCTTCCAGGAACATTTGAATGATTGTAGTCTGAAATTAAATAACTACTCTAAAATAAACTATTTGTTAACTAGTAGTACAAAATTAATATTAAATCAAGGAATACAATGTCTAAATGAAATGGTTTAGTATAGATTTATAGGGAATTTTATACTATATGAATTAGTAGTTTGGAATTAATATTAGTTTTATTTAATGAGGTAGGGGAATATGAATTTAATATAATAGTTTAGAATTCTAATCTAAACACACACACAAATATTATTAACTAATCGAATTAATTATAGATAAAAAGATGGAGAGATAATTAACTTTGATTTATAGATTTTGTTTATTGTTTTCATAATTAATGGAGGTAATTTAGCACTAATAATAGCTATTGGGAAGTTCGTTATTAACTAGGACTAAATGAATTATTTATTTTTCCTTTTGGTGTATATGAGAATTGTCCCAAAAAAATTCAAACAAGATTACCATCCTAGAATCCTATGCACCATAACAACGAGATGATCAGCTGACAAAGCGTCGAGTTCTTTACATGTGTACACATCCTCACCTCCATTCGTCATTCCCGTTGAGCAAACGACGTCGTTTTCCACACTAAATGATATTGTAATCTCCTTTTTATTTCATTCAGCTTTATTGAGTCACACAAGTTTTGGATGTGATATTATTACATTCCAGGCTCGCTATCGTGGCTTCGGAGAGATTATTAATCCTCCAGCCGCATAATTGGGTTTTGAGACGAGACTATGGCATGATGTACTATAACATGTAATAAACACGGTCGAACAGTTTCTTTTACCGTGGTGGATCATCGTATAACGTGGGAGGTGATTACGTTCCTACAATGGGAACATCCGAGTTTTATACTCCTGCATATGTTGAACAGTCATTCACCGATCTTCTGCATACCTATTATCCGCATGACTTGGGATGTCCGCGGCCAGACTTCCAGACGACGCCTATTCCGATGTCGATTCCCACTAAAACTGCGGATCGTGCACATGAAGCTTGGGGTCACATGGTGCGTGGTAACGACAGTGAAGAGGAAGAGCCGAATCAGGAACCAGTAGCCCCCCCACCCGGACATGATCACGATATTCGTAGAAAGTATAAGAAAAAGAAATGTGGCACGGGATCACACTATTTTTCATGATGTGTAAATTATTTTAAACCGAATCAGAAATGTGGTTCACTTTTTATTTCATCATCAGTAGTTATTAAAAGACATTACAGAATGCAAACACCAACCGGAATTTCAGAATTCCCTAAGCAATCGAGCACTGTCGGTACAACAACATAAAAATATTATAGAATGAAAACACAAACGCAATCCACGCAGATAGAGCAGTGTCGGAAAACCAATGTGCAATGGTCAACATTACTTCTACTCGTAGAGCTTCCATGGTGGTCAGTTGGAAACACCTCTCTAAAGAGTACTTCCACTTTTGTGAGCAAGGGTTCCTCATAAAAAGCGTTGCAATAGCATTTTATTGGACAATCCTGCATTCATCACAATTAGTTAGAATAATAATGAAAGATTGAAATTACTTGTATTAATTGAAAAGGAAGTGTAGAACTTACAGGTATAAATTTCTTTCGTACATTATGATCACCTAATACCATTTTCAGATTCCTGTTCCAAACAGTACCAAGGGTTCGAACCAGTTATTTGAAGAATCTGAATCGTCTCTAAAGTTGGAGAATTCTGGCTATGACGTCATCTTCGGAAACAGCATGGTGATTTATAATACTTGTTTGCTTATTGTTTGGTTGGGTTATTTGAAATAAACAGGTTGCGAATTTCCAGGTGTGAATCACCAAAAATGGCAAAAAAATAAAAAAAAAAAAATTCAGTACTTTTACTTCGGTTATATTAATAACCGATAATATCCTTTTACATAACCGATGTAATGCATATATTGCATCGGTTGTTTAAATAACCGATGTGAAATCACCGATGTTTACATCGCGTTATTTATGTTTTTGCATCGGTTTCTCTAGAAACCGATGTGGTACAGTCCAATCTTATCGGGTATTTCATGTTTTTACATCGGTTTCTAGAAACCGATGTAGTACAGTCCAATATTACATCAGTTCTACAACTGATGTAAATATTGTGACATTTTACATCGCCTACTTCTACATCGGTTAAAAAACGATGTAAATGGCCAAAGATAACCGATGTAAAATCTGTTTTCTGTAGTAGTGTTGTGTGTGTGTTTATATATATATTTAATATTGTAATATTAAATACCCGTTGCGCTAGTGTAAGATGAATGTTAACCTCGAATATGATTTTTCGTAATTTTTAGTTTATCTTATTTTTATTATTAATAAAATAGGCCCAAGTATACAACACGAAATACGAACACAAGAAATCTCGAAATTTGTTCTTGTTTTCTTTGTTTCGGTTAATTAGAGTTGCCTCCATTTTTATTGATTAGTTCCTTTTTCTTTCTTGCTTATAATCATATTATATATATGAACATTTTCATCATCTAACAGGTTTCAGGTTTGAGATCCTGCACAGTGGCGGAGCCAGGATTTAAAATCTACCCGCGCTAAAGTAATTTTAACAGAAAAAAAAAATATGGAATAAAATAATTAACACTTAGGAGATTTGTCCTTAAGTTGCACAATCACAACAAGAAAAGGGGAAAAATGAACTGGGATCTTAACGCAATATTCCAACAAACTTGATAATTTATCATTAATCCAAATACAGTCTTGGCAGTTTAACTCCAAAAACCCCCAAAACAGAGATGATCAAGTGAGATAATGAAATTACAAAACAAAAACTCACAAGTCCATTTGACAGCGAGGCATTGAAATTGGAAGAAAGGCATCAAAAACATAGATAAACGGGCAAGAATCTCCACATCCTGCAAGAGATTAATGAAATATAAATAAACCAATATCACCAAAACCCATCATTCAATATTAATTATTAAGTAAATTATTTTTAAAATAAACGATACAATGATAATTTATATATACATACCAATACTATTGAAGTTGTGATCTACGATTCTTCAAAATATAAAATATTCGTAAATTATAGAATTTGAGTCGATACTTGAATCAAAGTTGTGACATTTTTTAAACAAAATAATCAAGTAGCATTTTCATGTATAAATCTACTAAAAACTGAAATAAGAAACTAAATAATCAATCTAGTAATTCAATTAGTTCACATTTTCTGTAAAGCCAAGAAAGACCATTCAAATTCAAGATACAAACAAACTATTAATAGTTTCTTAGCATTGTTATTTTAAATAATCAACTTGTGAGAAGTGAGTAGCTAATAAATTTACCAAATTATAATTAAGAAATTAGAATTAGATAATTAGAATTAGATGGGATTGAAACCTTGAAAGAAAGTGCAATTCCAATTACTAAATTACAATTAAGGAATTGAGATTTAGGATTAAAATATTGAATGTTGAATTTATGAATTTTGAAAGCTTACCTATCAATTATGGAGCTCCTGAAAAATAAAAACAGAAATTTGATCGGAAATTGGATGAACGTTGTTGGTTGTTTCGAGAAATCAGCCTCTTTCTTCGATTTTTTTTTTGTCTACCTTCCTCTTTTGTGCCTCTCTCTTTTTTTTTTATCTTTAAATTAAAAATTAAGCAAGTTAAAAAGCTAATACCACATGACATTTAACTAATTGGGGTTGTTGTCATTGGGCTAAATCAACTTTTAATTAAATGATTGAGTGGGTTGGATTGGGCTAGTGGGCTATTAATCTAATGGGCTATTTTAGGTTGATCTAAAATTGAATTGTGAAGACTACCTACCTTACATTAATATAGGGCAACCCGGCTAGAGCCCGGGTAAGGCATTGAGTGCCTCGGCCCTTCTGCACTGCTGTAGAAATGGTTAACATGTATATTAATCAGTGTGGCCTGGAAGTAAATAATGGGAGAGAAACAATTAATGCGAAAATGCATTTTTATTATCACAACACAACACAAGCTTACAAGCACATAATAAAAGGCTACTATGAGTGAGCACCTTTCAATTAAAAAGACAAGACAGGTCATCATCATACTCGTACAGAATAATGATGCGCTCTAGGGGTGTATATTTTTGCAATCTGACACTGCCTTCTGGTAATTGGTAGTTGTATTTCGAATGCAATGATAATTTATTGCTTTGCAGCAGTTGGCGCTCGGCTTGCTATAGGGATTTAGGGAACATAAAAATTGCGCATATATGCTGCATTTATAAGGTGCAGCACTTGTGACCTCACTAAGGACCACCGCAAGAACTAGACAAGTTATAGCAAGCCATGCTGCTTTCCAATTCTTCATTTTTTCTCTCTCTAATTATAATATAGTATAATATACTTATTTGCTGTTGGAGTAGTGTGGTCCATTGGAAATAGTTGGATCTCAATTTATAGAGGGAGCAAGCTGTATGTTATAATGCAAATCGATGGATAATATAAGTCAACGTAACTATTCATTCATCACGCTATGATTTTTATTTTATTCTTTATATTAACAATGTGCCGTTCACTGTTTCAATATGTTGCAGCAATTGTCATATATATCATGGACAAAGTCCAAATTACACTACTACAATTGGGGGCTATTACATCGGCCAATCTACAACAGTTTCCAAATAACCGTTGTAATAGGGTAGTCCTGCAATTTTTACAACGGTTATGTTTTTAACCGTTGTAAATAGTACACTACTACAACGGGTGTATGCAAACCGTTATAAATGTTCGTAGTAAAATATTACTTTATATAAGTCATACGTATTTCATTAATCAATTTATAGTTTGGTTAGATGAATTGTAACCTTGTAGTTTATTTGAGTTGTTAATATATAGTTTGGTTAGATGGATTATTGGACAAATTATGTTCTTACTATTTGAATTTGATGAATTGTTGGGTAAATTGTGTACTCATTGTTTGGTTGGGGTATGTGATATGTTATCGGTTACAAATCTCCAGGTGTGAATTGGCTAAAATGGAAAAATTCAAAAAAAAAAGTAATTTTACATCGGTGGTATATATGACCGATGTAAGTAAATTCACATTTACATCGGCTATTTACATAACTGATGTCAAAACACTGTAATTTCATATTTTACGTCGATTGTTATAGAAACTGATGTAGTGTAGTCCAGTTTTACATCATGCATTCCATGTATTTACATCCGTTATTCTGGAAACTGATGTAGTCAAACCATCTTACATCGGTTCTACAACTGATGTAGTGTTTGGAATAATCTACATCGAAGGCTATTACATCGCTTAAATAACCGATGTAGATGGCTTAAAAGAACATGTAATATCCTCTTTTTGTAGTAGTGTTACAAGATGAACATGATTCTATATAGTTACATTAATTAAAAATATTAGGTACGTATACATCAATATATACAGATGATACAAGAATGTGAACGGATATGCATCATACAACAAGGGTACAATTAAACATACGACAAATTTTGAAATTTGAAACACGATTATGGCATATATAAATACATTTAGTTATAATTTTAGGGAAAAGGAGTGCCATTTCTGCTCTCCAAGCCTATCTTCTTGCTGGTCCAATTAATTTTAGGGAAAAAGAGCTTTTAGGGAATCAGATTCCGGTGAGGCTACAAGCCTATCTTCGACTTTCATTGTTCTTTCTTCTTGCTGTAAAGTGCCATTTCTGCTCTCCATCATTTCATAGAGAATTGAGTGGTTTGAGCGCATCATCCAATGACTAATTTGTGTTTGCACGAGTCTTGTCTGGCATAAGAAACCTGGAGATGGATTGTTTAAAGACTTGAAATTGCATCGAACTAACTAGAAGACAGAAGAAATTGAAAGCTATCTAATATCTCATATAATTGATCTATATTTAACCCCCTTGAATGATAAGACTACAACTCTATTTGCAGACTCCAAATTTCTCCAATTTTTAACTTGAACCGACTGATTATATAAAGGGAAAAATAAATACAAAACACAAGAAGATTTAACGTAAATCCCAAATACTGCTCTAAGTCAAACAAGAATATAACATGGAAGTACTAAATATTTTTTTCTTAATGATTAATTAATGAAACAATTGGGAATTTAGGCCATAGTATAATGAGACATATTTACCCAAGTATAATTCTCTAATATTTGTTCATCTTTGATTATTTTATACACCACGTAGGGGGGAAACATAAGAAAATGTAGAGGTTATTTATGTCACTATGTATATGGAAGTATCCTGTAGCATGATACGTAAAACAAAAAAGCTAGTCGAAAGTAGTACTTGAAAGGTGGTAGTGCGATATCATTACTTGACACGTAAAGAGGTTTGGAAGTGTATAATGCAGTAGTAAGTACCAGGTTGAGGTGATGAACACGTGTCAAAACCTTCAGCTCGACAATAAATTCTTTTCTTGGCTTCCATATCCATTTTCTTTATAGCCGCTTTCTGCAAAGAAACTCCCGAGAACATTGAGGAAAAAAGTTGCGCTTTTGCAGAAAAACCAAGACCTTTGAACCTAAACTTGAAATCGTATGTTTCCTACAAGGCAAGCTAACACTCAAGTAACTACGTACCTCACATCGGACGTTGTTGAGGATTCTCATGGGTACAAGCCCTTGCAAGCTGTGCCACTTGTCATCACAAAGATAGTTATTTTTCTGTAACTAAACTAATTGTGAAAAAAAATACATTATGTTTCAAAATTACTAATATTTCCTTGATATTTGTTTACCAATATTATAATGCATAGAGAAAGTATTTGCAATTTTGAAAGATGTAGTTTTTTTTTCTTATAATTAGTCTAAAATTAAGGGTAGTTTCGTGTAGGGATGGCAATGGGTAGGGTATGGATAGGGTACTAAAATATCCATCTCCATACCCGTATTTAAAAAAAATACCCGTCCCCATCCCCATACCCGTGTGGGTAGCAAATTTTATGCCCATTCTCATACCCTATTGGGTACTTTAGTACTCATACCCGTACCCATTACCCGCATGCTAACAACATGGAAAAAGTTGAAATTTTTTTTGATTAAAACTTAAATCATAATTTAATAAAATATAAACTAATGATAATTGACGTTATATAAAAAGTCAAAAATATGACAATACTATGAATCATTTAAAATAACACTTTAAATATTATTCAACACCACACCACTAAATCATGAAATTTCAAACGTGAACCTCCGACACTCTCCAAAACTTGCCAAATAAATATTGATATCATATCAAATAAAAATTGATAATACAAATTGAAAAGATTACAAAATTTATTTACCTTATTTTTAGAATTCGAGTTTCGAATATATTCAAACGTTTATCCATAAAATTATATATTTATATATATATATATATAAAGGATTGGGTTCAAATGAAACCCACGTCAATATATGCGAACCTAGGGACCAATCCAGGCCGTAGATCTAATAAAATATGTGGACCAGATTTTTTTTATTTTTTAAATTCATTAAATTATATATATGGAAAGAAAAGGACTTTTAGGTAATTTTACTAATACTCTTCATCATATTAAATCCAAATAACTCCCGTCCACCAAACCTCACATTCAACACATCCTAACCCTAATCTCAGCCACCGCGGCCATCTCTCCAGGCGACGCGGCGAGTGATGTTGCCCGCTGATTGAAGCTGCCGCCTCCACCACTAATTCGCCCAGCGGCCTTCACCAAAAAATCGGCGACTGTGTGAGTCGCCTGCCGCGGCCAGTAGCGACCTCGCCTGGGTCTCTTCAGGCACTGCCGCGGCTCCTCCGCCATCCACTGCCATTCCCGCGCCAGGCTCCCGGTGACCTCCGCCGCATCCTTCGGTTCTACGCCCAGGCTCACGTTTTGGCGTCATCGTCGCCGGATTCCCGAGAAGACCCGGCGAATTGATCAGAAACGCCGCCGTTTTGGCTTCATCGCGCTGCGGCCCTCTCTCCAGAAATCGGCGACGCGGCGAGTGATGTTGCCCGCCGATTGAAGCTGCAGCCTCCACCACTAATTCGCCCAGCGGCCAAAAAATCGGCGACTGTGTGAGTCGCCTCCCGCGGCCGGTAGCGACCTCGCCTGGGTCTCTTCACGCACCGCCGCGGCTCCTCCGCCATCCACTGCCACTCTCGCGCCCAGGCTCCCGGTGACCTCCGTCGCATCCTTCGGTTCTACGCCCAGGCTCCTGTTTTGGCATCATCGTCGCCGGATTCCCGAGAAGACCCGGCGAATCGATCATAAACGCCGCCGTTTTGGCGTCGTCGCGCCTCGACTTTACTTCTTCGCCGTCGTCCGCCGCATCCTCTCAATCTGAAATTCTCGAAGAGGAACTGGTCGATGTCGGCGAGCGTAGTTCAAAATAGGTAAATGGAGCCAAAATAATTCCTATAGTTGAAGCTTACATTGCAGGCCTTTTGTTATGAAATAAAATTTGGAATGTGGTCTGCTTGTAGAGCTTGTGGGAATTTTTTTTTGTGAATTTTGTACTGCAGAGGTGGCGGGCTTTCCAGGTTGATTGATTTAGGTTGTGCTTAGGTGTGGGCATATGACTTCTTTGGTCTGTTTTGAGTGTTTTTCGTTTAATTTCCTAGTATACTTAGGACTTTTCTGAATTTTCTTCACTCTCTGGTTCTTGAGTTTTTCCTAAAGAACTTATTTATTTAATATTTTTATGTGGGTTTGTTCTTGGCATGGAAGTTGGTGCTGGGTCATACTTGATAATTGATCTGCGAAAACAACCTACTAAGACGAACCTAGATGGTAATAATTTACTAAAATTTACAGTAAAGTTAATGCTTAAAATCCCATGTTAGAATGGCGTTCACACTATAATTTATTAATTGCTGCAACAAATTGGAAAGCTCCAAAGTTTGATGTCCACAAGCAACGAACATGGTAGAGTTTTAAAGCTATGGTTGTGCAACATTTTTTGGCACAATAAGTTGGTTATAAATGCTTGAAACAGGTTTAAAATTAGTCAAATTTCATTGTACAGTAAGGCTCGAGCTGTGTGTTTGTCGATGGTATCCCCGGTGCTTTGGGGAGAAGTCGCAGGTGCACTGGGTGTCGACCAAGACTTTTTTGAATTGGGCCCCAGTGCTTTTGAAAGGAATACCCCAGTGCTATTCGGATGGTGACGGCGATTTGGATTTGGACGGCGGTAATGTTGAAAAATAAAAAGCAGTTCTAGTATAGTAAAAAAAGCGTCGCAATAATATTAAGAAAAAGCACTCCAAAAAACTAGCACTGCCAACATAAAAAAAAAAAAGCACTGCGAAGACTTGTGTAGTGCTATAAATAGTTATATACAATGCTTTTAATATTCAGATTTTTAAATTTAATTATATTTATTTGTTTTTACATTTTTCAATATGCAATATGTACTTAAATCGTAGATCTTGAGAATGTGATTAATTTGATATATATTTCATTAAAAATGAATAAATATTAAAAAAGTTATGGTTCGTTGAAGATTTGAGTTTTATTATAAAATTTTGAATTTGCAGTTATATACCCGTTGTGCTTTATAAAAAGCAATTTAGTGCTTTTCATAAACGTCGTTATATGTCCAAAATACCCTTTTTAATTATTTAATGAATTTTTTAAAATTATTACCATACTGACATGTCATAATCTCAACCATCAAAATTATCCAATCTAATGGTCAAGAT
>BMAC01000091.1:1067465-1081528 GCA_014905375.1 Phtheirospermum japonicum
ACTTTAGACGAGGGGAAGTTGATAAAACTTTATTCCTTCTTAAATCCAATAAGCACATTTTAATCGTCCAAATTTATGTTGATGATATTATTTTTGGATCCACTAACGAGGAGATGGTCAAGGAGTTTGTTACTCGGATGTCCGATACATTCGGGATGAGCATGGAAGGTAACCTCTCATACTTTCTTGGTTTACAAATAAAATAGCTTGATGACGGTATTTTTCTTTCCCATACTAAATATGCAAAGAACTTAGTCAAAAAGTTTGGGTTAGAGAGTGAAACTGTCAAGAAAATGCCGCTGCGCAAAACTGTGAAGCTGTCTAGGGACGATGTTGGTAAGGGTGTTGATAACGTAATTTCTTGGTACAGCAAGAAGCAAAATTGTATTTCTCTTTCTACAGCTGAAGCCGAGTACATTGCAGCTGGAAGTGCGTGAACACAATTACTGTGGATGAACCAAATAATTGAGGACTACGGTCTGCACAGTAGTATCTTGACGGTGTTGTGTGACAATTTCAGTGCCATTGACATCTCCAAAGATCCAGTCCAGCACTCTCGAATCAAATACATTGACATAAGGTACCACTTTATTCGAGACTTAGTTGAGAGGAAGATTGTTAGCCTTGAACATATTGGAACTGATAATCAGCTAGCTGACATCTTCACGAAGGCATTAGATTTCGAGACCTTCTCTCGTTTGAGAAGAGATCTCGGTATGTGCATTGTCTAACCAATGTTGGTTTGTGATGTTGTGACACCTCTTATCAACATCAGTCACAACATCTGTATAATTTTGCATGCATTTTTACCTTTCTTTTCATACATAATTCTAAAGCATTGAGTTTGATTGAAAGTGCAATAAGGTCATGTGTTGCAATAAAAGTAATGACAAAAAGGACCAACCTCTTAAAATTTGGTGATTGTGGGACTTGCCCGCAGAAACTGGCTTTCTCCCAGGTCCAAGAACAAGAGGTGTTTAACAGCAATTTCTGAAGATTAAAAGATTTAAATCCCTTCAAGGATGAAGAAAATCTAGACTCAAATGCTCCAATCTTTAAAATTTACCTTCTTGAGAGATCTTGACGTAGTCATTAACTTGGGTTAATGGGTAAGTTTCCATTGACTTCACCTAAGGGCAATGTTGGTTCATACTGTTGTTAGCAATAAAAAGCAACATTGGATCAAGTCACTGAAATCTGAATATGTTTTTGTTTAATCTTTTAGGTCATGAATTCTAGGCATCCCGTAGGACATTCATACTCTGTGAAGATGCCTTCTTGCTGTGCGTTTTGTTTCTTGTGTTTGTGTCTTGCTTGAAGTCTCTTAATTTCGTTTTGAATAGAGCTAACTGAGTGTTTCAGTGGGGTTAAAATCGGACGGATGGACAGGTAATAATGAGGTAAATTTGGTGAGTGAAAATTAACATTGCACAATATAGTTACAACTGTGCTTATGGTTCATTAAAATTCAGCTTTGTATTTCGGCCATTTTGTAGCTCGGGTTGTGCATTTTTATTTTTTTAAAAAAAAGGGGGGGAAGGGGATAATTAAAAAGATAATGGGCTTGTTAGTGTGTTATTGTTGCCTAAACTAAGGGGGAGTGGTGTTTTATAAAAAGGAAATAAAAATCGTGTTTTACTCCTAATATCAACCGGTGAGAAATTTTGGGAATTCTCCTTTCATTTTTACCTTCTCTCTCCTCGTGCAACGGTCACTTTTTGGGGGATAAAAAGCTGAATTCTTTTTACCGTTTGCTCACAAAACCCCTTTCGAATTAAAACTCTCCAGAATCCTTAACCCTCTCCAATTTTCTCGATTTTCCCGTTGGTTGTGTATCTGTGCGATTTTGCAGAATGTCCAGTTTGTTGCCGCCGTCCTCATCTGTCCCAGAACTGTCTGAAGAAGTTCGCCGCTCCGGCGAACAGGTTCCGTTGCCATATCCGAAGTTTGGTGGCCTTGATATTCGCAAGGAGATCGGTGATGGTAGTTCTTCAAACCCACCACTATCAACATCGCCACCACCTTCGCCCGATTCTCGCGCCGCCGTGCCTGTTCCGTCACCAATCGATGCCACGCCAGTGGCTCAAGTGTTCCCTAAACAGCCCGAGAACAAAATTGACGTGGATTATCCCCTGGATTTGGCGTTTGTGGCTGAGACTTTTGGACGCATGGGGAACCCAACCCTGAAGCGGTCTAGGCACTTGCGCAACATTCCGCCCGGCATTGTGCCGCCCGCTGTCCCGAAAAGCAAGGCAGGGCCACGCCGCTCCGTACCTATCAAACATATGAACCTCAAGGAGGATGTCACCGTGATGTCCGACCCTGATGATGAAGACTTTGTGCCTGCTGCTCCGGTCGAGGGGTCTGTGCCGCCGTCGTCTTCTGCCCAGAGTTTTCCGGCGAAGAAGTTTACTCGCCGAAAACAGCTTGTGCGCAAAGCCGACAGGAGATCAAGTCAGCCATCGGTCAAGGTTTCTCCTAAGTCCTCTGCGACTGAGTATTCCTCCCCTCCATACACTGTGTTGGATTTTATCACCAGCGAAGTTACCAGTTCCGCTAAGCCGCCTGCCGCTGATTCCCCGTCGTCTCCAGTTCGTGCTGCTACACCTGAGTTTGATACGGGTCTGTTTGAATATTCCCCTGAATCCACGTATGATATGCCTATTCGTGATTTTGTTGCTGCTTGCAAGAAGGATAAGAAGAAAAAGAAGGCTGCTGCGACGGACGATGTTGCTTGTCCTGTTGGTACCTCTTTACCAACATTGCGTAATTCCCCGTCTGTTTCGTCCTCCCGCACTGCTTCTGTTCCAATTCCATCTCATACTCCCACGCAGTCCTCTTCAGCTGCTTGTGATCACTCAGAGTCCTCTACAGGTGCTGCGTCTTCGACCCCTGAACTCGAAGACATGGTACCCTTTTCAGAGAGATTCACCACTGCTGAGGCTGCCGAACTTTTTGCTGCCTACCAGATCTGTCATATGATTGCCGAGAAATGAATTCCAATTGAACTCTTTGAGAAACACAATCTCATCGCCTATCTCCGACACAAAGGTATGTATTACACCGTGTCTACAGCCGTGCCTTTTGTGCGTGATATTGTTGTCAAGTTTTTTGCCAATCTTTTACCATCTATGGTCGATTTGGAGTCGGTCAATTATGGGAAGGTATATGTGCGTCGCAAAGTTTTTTCGTTCACCCCTGATTTAATTGATGAGTTTTTTGGTACTGAGTCTTACCGGGGTGACTCGACTGTGAATGATTTGAATGAGGTCATCACGTTTCTGTCTGGTGGGATGGTTAATTCTTGGTTTGAACAGCTCCCGAGTACACGTCTTTCATCTCTTCACTCTATTTTGCATAAGCTTGCCATTTGTAATTGGGTCCCCTCCACAAACACAACTTGTGTTACGCGGCCTCAGGCCCAGTTCTTGTTTCGTCTTGGGAGAGGGATCAAATTTAGCTTTGGTCAGCATGTTTTTGATACTGTCACTAAGTTTACCACCACGAAGTCCTCGGCATCGTTGTGTTTTCCTTCTTGATTTTCAGCTTATTGGAGAATCAAGGTTTGCAGCTTAGTCCCGAGGATGTGCTCACGGGAGAGGCTGAGTGGTTTACTTTGCGAAATCAGCACGTTACCGGGGCCCGGGTCATTGATCTACCCTGGCAGGCTCCTTTTCAGGCCAATGTTGCTAGTGGTGTTGGTACGGGCAGTCCTAACATGGTCATTATTTCTGCACAGGTTATTCGTGCGCATGTGGCCTCGATTGATTTGCAGATGAAACAGCTTAAGGCGCTTCGGAGCTCTCTCTTGGAGGCCCTTTCGCTTTCTTGGCAAAAAGGGGGAGATGTGGTGAGTGACGAGGAGAAGGATGGTGAAAATGGTGAAAATGAAGCTATGGCTGCTGATGAAAATGTTGCTGGTGAAAATGTTGATGCTGCTGCTGATAGAAATGATGCTGAAGACGTTGTTGCTGCCGAAGCCTTGGCGAGCCTTGCTCAGAAAAGGAGGAGGAAGCGAATTCGAGCTCGCGATAAGGCTTTGAGGAGATTGATGCGAATGCAGAAGAGGAAGAGGAAGGAAGGTGGTGAAGGAACTTCGACATCCCCTCGTCATTCGAAGGGGGTTCGAGGTCAATAATTTCCTTGTTAGTTTGTTTTGTTAAGTTTTTTGAACAAAATTGGTTTGTAATGTTGGTTTGAATTTTAACAACATTGGGTGTTTTGTTTAGGGGGAGTTGTCTAACTTAGGGGGAGTTAGTATGTTATTTTCATTTGTGCTTGCGTCATAGTGTTTTTTCCACAAAGGCAAAAGGGGGAGATTGTTGAGGAATTAATTCTTGGCAATAATTCCTATTTTGTTATTTGCCTTTCTTGGGCACAAAATAAGTTAGGAAACTAAATTTAGGAATATATTGTGTTTCCTAATTTATGTTTAAGACTTTATTTGTTTCCTAGATTGTGTTTAGATTGTGTTTTAGGTATTTACCAAGTTTAGGAATTTATTTTTGTCTATTTAAGACAAAGGTTCCTAAAGTCTGGAGACATTGATTTTACGCACGGATTTCTTGTGAGAAGGACGCACGAGACAAGGACGCAAGACAAGCAAGAAGAAAGAAGAGCACGAAGAACTGCTTTGAGCCATTGATCGAGATTAACAAGCTATTCGAAGTTGCATGACCAACGGAGAAGAACTTGTCATTCCTGCAACAAGTATTTAGTATCAAGATTATTAATATTTAGTTTTCATACATTACTTTATATTTTTGTATTGAACTTGAACAAGAAAGTAATATAGTTTTCGGGTTTGTACACCCAAGTTCACAAGTATTTACTTGTGAACTGAATTTGTTATCTCGTATTCTTATTAATTTATTCCGCTGCATATTTTATATTCTACTCTGGTCGATATTGTTAATCAATATTGTTAAACATTGACTAACAATATCGTGAATTTGAGAATTATTTTTAAAATCATAAACCTTCTAATTCTACACTCAGGGTTGAATCAATATAAGGATTCAATTTTGCAAATTTATCAAGAAACAAAAAGAAGGGGTAATAGAGAAGTGTTTTACTTGCTCAAAATATGAAGATTCATTTAAATTTTAATCGATCCAAATATATATATATACAACTCCAAATATACGCAAGTGGCAATCCGCATAAATTTTGTTGTTAATGTCATCACCTCAATAAATGGCTCCGAAATATGACGTGTACTGATCAGTAAATGGCTCATAAATCCAAAATGAAAGAAACAACTATATAACTGCCAAAATGCATTATTTATTTTATTATCATATCACAAGCCATAAGCTTATTACAAGCACACAGAAGGCTCTACTGATCCCCATTTAAAGACACGAAGACTCATCATGTATATAATATATAGGGTAAATTAAGATTGTATATAATAATTAGGATATATATAGAAACTTTTATAATCACACTTTTGGCTTTGGGCAATTAACGGGATTAAAATTGCCTCCACATGTTTTACTCACCCTGATAGCATTATCACTTATCCATTTCTCGAGAATGAGATCGCCTTCGTACTTTTCCATGTAGCTGCAAAGGCAAAGCGTGCCGTTCTTAAACTTTGCCGTTATCTCGTTGCAGCAACTGTCACCCGGCGTATGATTATTGGGTGATGAATTCATGACATTAATTATGCCGCAATTGCTGGTGAATCTGGTCGCGGCATCATCGTCGCAATCAGCACTTGTGGCCTCGTCGAGGAACAGCGCCAGAAGAAGTGCAAAAATAGCAAGGCACGATGCTGTTTTGGAATTCATCGTTGTTTGTTGTTGGACTAGACTAAGCTAAGAATTAGTAAGTTAACTAGGAGCTGGTAGATGTGTGTGGTGGGACCTTTAATTGTGTAGGGAGCTAGCTAGGTAGCTATATATGGCATTATTTATAGGTCACGTGGATTTTCAGTTAAACGAATCTAATGAAATTTATTTTTGTGGACTGAAATAGCAAATAACAAATTTTTATTCATATATTTTTATTTATGATCACAATTTTAAGTGGAATAATTGCTGCATTGTTTCCAGTACATGGCATGTCGGAAATGTCTCATTGAGAACTTGAAGATGGCACAATGTCTTCGTCTGGGTAGTTAATAGTTATGATGATCGCACTCTTTTTTCCTTCTTTTTGGATTTGTTTTTTTCAAATTGTCTAATGATTTAAAGAGTGAAGATGGGGCGTGTTTCTTCTTGATCATATGATTTTATAGTAATAATGGGAAGACTTTCTACGGATTGGGTTTGTCACGCTTAATTATAAATCATGAGCTAACATCATGCACGATGTACTAACAAATCCAAATATACCAAGAAAAATAGATTTATTAGTCAATAAACTCTCTTTTTATTCTTTTTTTTTTTTCTCAAACAGAAAAGAGAGATCTCGTTCCAACAACTCACAAACACAACATGAGCAAAAAGTCCCTGTACAAAATGGTTTTGTAATGCTACCAACCGAATAAATTCAAGTTAGAACCAAGAAGTTCAAAATGCTAAGGAAACGAATTTAGGGAGAAAAATAAAGAAAAGTAAATTAATAGCCATGACTAGGCTTTCCTGACCAATACCCTTGAGAATGACACTTAGATTAATGTGACGCTCTGCGAAATCCCGCAAAAAGCTCAATAATTATCAAAGTGGAATTCGGTTGTAACATGATCACGCGCTAAAAGGCTTTGGATTTGTCTCGATGAAGGCCCGTCAATAATTGAGTCAAGAGGTGAATTTAAAGATAATTAAATTTAAACTCGCCAAGGTCAATAAGCCACAATAATTCTCATTGAAACAAATAGTATTGCAGCATATCAAATGCATCTCTAGAGCCTAACATTAAAGAAAACAGTGATATTGGACATGTTTATATGTGCCTTGTTGCTCTTACGAGACACCAAAGGACGAATGTTTGATTAGTGGAACTAAACTGTAAGTTCAGTGTTTTGAAAATCGGATCGGACCGACCGGTCCGATCGGGTTAATCGGAAATCGGTCTCAAACCTGATCTGATTTTTTACTTAGTTCGGGTGTGATTAACACGTATTTGTCCTTATTTTCAGTAGTATTTTATCTTGTTTTTTCTATTTGTTTTTGGTATAAGTTGGACGATTTAAGCATAATTCCGTATTTTTATAGTTCTGGCTTATTTTACCATATTTTAATCGTAATTGATGCAAATAGGTGATATTTCGTTGTTTTCACCTTACAGCTAAGTAACCGGAAGAGTTCAGCGTGTAATAGACGAAGTTCGATGTTCAAGAATAGGAGGACGAGCTTTCCGGCGAAACGAGTAGCAAAAGATAGAGAGAGACGGAGGCAGACGCGCAGCCGCGTCGACTGACGCGACCGTCGACGCTCCGTCGACGCGAGCCATGATCCGCGTCAGTCGACGCAGCGTCGACGCACTATCGACGCAACTTGCTGAAGCGTCGATGTCGACGCACCAATGTCGACGCGCTGTCGACGCAACTTGCTGAAGCGTCGATGTCGACCCACCCAGTCGACGCACCCGCCCAGCCGACGCGCACGCCCTGGCCGTACCGACGCCGAGAACTAGCACGCGTCAGTCAACGCACGTCGACACACCGTCGACGCGACGGCCCAGAATCGGGATTTTAAGGTTTCTTATGCTCCAAGTCAAGGGAAATCTATATAAACCCTTCTAAGTCTGTCCCAAAAGGATATACCCTCTCTCCCACACTCTGATATTCGACCTTTTGGTTAAAGAACAAAACCATCCACATCCCGAGAACAACAATTGATCAAGATCGAAGATTCGAGGATCGCCAAGCTCCAACCGTCCGTTCGTGATCCGTTCTTCGACCGAGATCAATCACCTCTCCGGAATAGCTGGAGAATTTACTACGCTTTCTAGTTTAATAAGTACTCTAAACCTTTAATTCGTTTTCGTAGTTTAATTTATGCAATTAAGTAGTTATTTTTCAATAATTGTTTTCGAATTTGTTTATAGCTTAGAACCCTAGATACTTTTGGTATTGAATTCGTAATCTTTAGTTTAATTAATGTTTGGTTTTTATTCTTGTTAGTTAATTCATTTTGGTTTGCATTGCGTTCTCGATAATTACTTGATTTTATGCTAGTTGATCTTGTTTAAAGTTCTTAGAATAATTTCTCTAGTTTATAAGTTCCAATTGCTGAATTAAATTACTTAGTTTTAATTATAGTTCATGTGTTTTAAATTTCTAGATAATCAAAACAATCAACCCCCCCCCCCCCCCCCTCTTTTAGTATTAGTAATTGCGTTTGAACAAACTATTTGAGATTTCCGATTGTATGTTCCTCGAGAGACGACTCGAGTCAAGTTGCCAAACTACGCGCGACCCCGTTCTCTTGCGGGCAAGCTATTGATCTTTTGACAAATTTTCATAAGTAGGCAACACAAAAGTTGAATCAAAATTTTGGCGCCGTTGCCGGGGACATACAAAGGTTTTCAAAAATATGTCTGTTCATTTCTATTTTTATTTTAGTCGTTTATTTGTATAATTATTTTCTCTAGTCGATACGTTTGATTTGTTGTTGAGTTCATGCAAGGTCGTAGATCGCTTAGGCTCGACCTTGCACCATTCATCGACAATGTTCATCGTCCTAATCAAGTGAGACTACCTTATTCATCCACAAGTAAATCGTCTGCCACGACTGATTTTATTTGTGATCCTATTCCGAAAACGATGTTGCGACTAGACAACCAAGCCCACAACAACGAGGACGATTAGCCATAAAGGCATCCACCCGTGCAACAAAGAAATGGGTACGGGAGTGAGCCAACTCGTCCCGACAGAGCAGTACAACCTCAAGCGTACTTGGAGAATATTCAACAAAACGTAATAGACCAGAATGACGGCCAAGGAAGAGGAGATAGGAATCGCCACCGCCACTTTGCGGACAACTATTCCGAAAGGTCTTACCATGGAGAAGAGCGGGTCGATGACTGGCTTCCAAATGACATTTACTATGAGAGAAACGAATACGCAAGGCCAAATAACCAAGAGAGATACCATCGGGAGGCGCGCGAACCAAGGAAAAGAGATTTCACGACTCCTCAAGTGGGTCCTTATAGTTCCGCCATTATGTTGGGTAGAACCGCGAGAGACTTTGAGCTGAAACCTCACATTATCAACAACCTCCCGATATTTCATGGCCTCGCCAACGAGGATCCGTTGACTTTCCTCAAAGAATTTTATGCTGAAGTTAGTAGGATTCCCTCTCCGGGACTTCATCACGAAGACCTTCAAATGGTGTGTTTTCCTAGCTGCATGAAGGACAAAGCCAAATCTTGATTACTTTCACTAGAACCGAGATCTCTGGTCGACTGGCCCATGGTGAGCGACAAATTTATTAATCAGTATTACTCAGCACAGACGACGGGCCACATTAGGAGACAAATAGCCAACTTTGTCCAACAAGATGGGGAGTTACTTCACGAGGCATGGGAACATTTCAAATCTTTATTGCAGGCTTGCCCACATCATCGCAACTCTCCGGGAATGGTGAATCAGTTGTTTTACAAAGGCCTTTTGGACTCTTATAAAAAATAACGTCGAAATGGCGGCTGGAGGAGATTTTGGGTATTTGACAGCGACGGAAGCCAAGCAACTGTTTGAGAAGTTGAGCGAGAAATCGAGATAGACTAATTCTCGACCACGAACGTTTATGGCCAAAGAAGTCTCCGAGATGCCAAACATGAGAGACATGAAGTTCGAAGAGATGGCCAAGGAATTGGCCGCCCTAAGAGCAAAGGTGGCAAATATGGAATCATCGAAGAAGACTGTTGAGTTATGTGCATGATGTGGATTGCAAGGACATGTAGCGCGCGTGTGCACAACCGTGTTTGATAAAGTGGAAGAAACGGAGGTCAAAGCTATTCAAAATTTCCAACCTCAACCTCCAGTGGGAAACACATATCATCCAGGACCTCCCAATCATCCAAACTTCACATATGGCCCCGGACAAGCATCTGCGCCTGTGCAAGCAAATGATCAACTGTTAGTATGGCAACAAAATCAAGTAGCAGAGACTTTACGAAATCGAGAAGGACTCACGCAATTAAATGCACAAGTGGATAAGCAAATAACGGATCTCAATGCAAGATTCGAGTCAAGGTTTGATGAACTAGTCAAGTTTGTACAGCAAGGTCATGAGCTTGTTAAGGCTGTGCAGCAAGGGCAGCGGCATTCGGATATGGTTATAGGACAATTGTCCGTGACTGTAGCAACATTGTCGAAGGAGAAAAATAAATTTCCGAGCCAAACGGAACACGCCTCAGCTATTCATGTGCTGAGAAGTGGAAAGAAGGTCGATAATGGCATAGAGTTAGAAAAAGAAGAAGGCACGGAGAAAGCCGAGACCCAACCGCAAGAAGATACAACAAAACCGGCCGATCTTATGCATAAATCGACCAATCCATATGTGCCGGGAGCGTTAAAAATGAGGAACAATTCAGCAACTGACCAACCAAAGAATTTGACTAGTTATGATCATGTTCCCTTTCCAAGTCGACTTCGTCCGGCGAAAGAAAACAAGAAGTTTATGGAGTTGTACAATTTACTGAAAAACATGAACATTAATCTCCCCTTACTAGATGTGATAAAGACGATGCCCGTATACGTTAAATTTTTCAAGGAGTTAGTCGAGAGAGAACGGCGAATAGAGACGACACAACAAGTAGAATTAACCAAAGAGGTGAGCGCCATATGCAAGGGTCCGCTACCCAAAAAGGAGAAAGACCCAGGGAGTTTTTTCATAACTATTGCCTTAGGAAAGGGTCAAACGGCACGTGGAATGCTCGACCTTGGTGCAGGGATCAATTTGATGCCATACTCACTATATAAAGAATTTGACCTTGGAACAATGAGGCCGACTACGATGCGACTACAAATGGCGGATCAATCAATTAGACAACCGCTTAGGATAGTTGAAGATGTATTAGTTCAAGTCGGCAAACTTTTAATTCCAGTTGATTTCGTCATACTTGATATCGGCGAAGTTCCAAAACAAGGCACGGAGCATACTATTCTGCTAGGTCGACCATTTATGTCCACCTCTCATACATTAATTGACGTGCACAAGGGGAAGATGACCTTATCCATTTTGGGTGAGACAGTCATGTTTTCGCTAAACAAAATCAACAACACTCCTACATCATTCGTGAAAGACGAATGTTCTACTGTTGATTTAGTAGGTTCTTGCGTGAGTGAACTCCTAAGCATTAACACTATGAACGAGCTTGATGATGAGGATGGTAAGGATCACTTGGACAGGGGAGAGGCGTTTCCTAAGGATTGGACAACGAAGAGGAAGATGTCGAGCGAGGTTTATGACAAGAAAATTCATGATACGAAAATCAAGGTTGGTCAACTAGTGCTCTACAATTCCAAACGTAAATTTGAACCGACCAATTTCAATACCGAATGGAGTGGCCCATTTATGATAACGGAAATGGATGAGTACGAAGTTGCCACTCTATACGATTGATTCAAGCTTTTGTGTTGCCTACTTATGAAAGTTTGTCAAAATATCAATAGCTTGCCCGCAAGAGAACGGGGTCGCGCGTAGTTTGGCAACTTGACTCGAGTCGTCTCTCGATGAACATACAATCGGAGTTCTCGAATAGTTTATTCAATTCAATATCACATACATGGGGGGGGGTGATTGTTTTTATTATCTAGAAATTTAAAACGCATGAACTCTAATTAAAACTAGATATTTTAATTCAGCAACTAGAACATGTAAACTAAAGAAATTATTCTAAGAACTCAAACAAAATCAACTAGCATAAACGAGCAGCCATTATCTAGAACGAAATGTAAACGAAGTAAACTAACCAAGCATGAATAATAACTAAATATTAATTAAACTAAGATTACGAATTGCAATATCAAAAATATCTAAGGTTCGAAACATCAAATAACTCAAGAACAATTATTAGAAACTACTACTTAATTGCATAAATTAAACTAAGAAAGTGATAAAAGAGTTTGAGTACTTATTTAAGCTAAGGAAAGCAGTAGATTCTCCAGCTAATCTGGAGAGGCGGTTGATCTCGGTCGAAGAACGAATCACGAACGGACGGTTGGAGCCTAGCGATCCTCGAATCTTCGATCTTGATCAATTATTGTTATAGAGGTGTGGATGGTTTTGTTCTCGAACCCAAGGGGTCGAATTTCAGAGTATGGGAGAGAGGTGTGTTTGTTGGGACGAACTTAGAAGGGTTTATATAGATTTCCCTTGACTTGGAGTATAAGAAACCCTAAAATCCCGATTCTGGGCCGTCGCGTCGACGGTGCATCGATGGTGCATCGACTGACGCGTGCTGGTGCTCGGCGTCGGTGCGGCCAGGGCGTGCGCATCGGCTGGCTGGGTGCGTCGACTGGATGGGTCGACATCGACGCTTCAGCAAGTTGCGTCGACACCGGTGCGTCGACATCGACGCTTCAGCAAGTTGCGTCGATGCTGTGTCGACTGACGCGGATCATGGCTCGCGTCGACGGAGCGTCGACGGTCGCGTCAGTCGATGCGGCTGCCCGTCTGCCTCCGTCTCTCTCTATCTTTTGCTACTTGTTTTGCTGGAAAGCTCGTTCTCCTATTCTCGAACATCGAACTTCATCTATTACGCGCTGAACTCTTCCGGTTACCTAGCTGTAAGGTGAAAACAACGAAATATCACCTATTTGCATTAATTACGATTAAAATATGGTAAAATAAACCAGAAGTATAAAAATACGGAATTATGCTTAAATCGTCCAACTTATACCAAAAACAAATGGAAAAATAAACTAAAATACTACTGAAAATAAGGACAAATACGTGCTAATCAATTACCCCACGCTTAATTAGTTTTTTCGTCCTCGAACAAACGATAGATTCAAAGTATAGCAAGAAATGAAAATCAGTCCAAGCAATGAGTCGTGCTATGCTACTTAAATAATTTTGAAAATATAGGTACATGCAATGCAACTTCAAACACTCCACCCGTATTACATTGTCGCTTCAAAATCGAATTCATGCATCCTCACAAAAGGGAAATATATTGGGGTGTACGCTCAAACACTCGAGTTTTTACTGCATAGGACGTGTATACGCTCAAATCATACAAATACAAGCACAATAAACAAGCACCGAAAATCAATCTCTTTTCAATCGCAAATTAATTGTGTTGTCGAACAAAGAATCAGAAAAGGTTTTTTCGGATTGTAATGTAAGGCTTTTTGGACGGGTATGAGATATATAAGTCGTGTGGCTAACTCGCGATCTAACGTGATCAATAACTCACCAAACCTATTCTAATCAAGGAGCAATACGCTTCACCTCGTCTCAAAAGATAAAAACCTCACTAAACACTCATAACGTAGCCTTTAAACATAGGCTATTTCCCAACTCGTGACTCTAAACCGACTTTTAGCTCGAACCACTTAAACACAATTGAAGCTCATAACACGCTTCTTACACAACTCATGCCTTCTAAACAATAGGCTTATAAAATAAAATAAATAATAAACACAAGCCCTTATTAGTGCGTAGGCAATGACTAACACTATTCACCATCCTTCTTATTTTTTCTTTTCTTTTTTTTTATATTCCCCCTTCTAGTTCTGTTTTATGGGGTCTTTCTTTTTTTTTTTTTTTTTTGAAGGATGGTGATCCTTTATTACGAAAATTCATAAATCCCTTGTAAAAATTCCAAAACACTAATAACCAATAAAAATACTAACTCCTACCCCACGCTTTTAATGGGTTGTAGGGGTCGACTCAAATAAATCACTCATGGCTAATGGAAATGGATTATTTGGCTATGATTGGCTCATTCGGAATTTATAGTGGCTAAAATTTATGGATATGGCCGGAATAGGGTTTTATTTGTGCCTTAACGTCATTTTCCAAGTCAACTACACACAGCGGTTTCAAAGAGATCTCAAATCAAAACTCATTCAAGTACATGCAAAGATGATAAACACTCAGGCTACTCACTGGCTTTTTGCATGAAAAAGTTTTGAATTGACACTGCTTTTAAAGTTTTGC
>BMAC01000091.1:1084686-1096682 GCA_014905375.1 Phtheirospermum japonicum
GAATGGTGCAAGGTCGAGCCTAAGCGATCTACGTCCTTGCATGAACTCAACAACAAATCAAACGTATCGACTAGAGAAAATAATTATACAAATAAACGACTAAATAAAAATAAAAATGAACAAACATATTTTTGAAAACCTTTGTATATTCCCCGGCAACGGCGGCCAAAATTTTGATTCAAGCTTTTGTGTTGGCCTACTTATGAAAAATTTGTCAAAAGATCAATAGCTTGCCCGCAAGAGAACGGGGTCGCGCGTAGTTTGGCAACTTGACTCGAGTCGTCCTCTCGAGGAACATACAATCGGAGTTCTCGAATAGTTTGTTCAATTCAATATCACATACATGGGGGGGGGTTTGATTGTTTTTATTATCTAGGGAATTTAAAACGCATGAACTCTAATTAAAACTAGGTATTTTAATTCAGCAACTAGAACATGTAAACTAAAGAAATTATTCTAAGAACTCAAACAAAATCAACTAGCATAAACGAGCAGCCATTATCTAGAACGAAATGTAAACGAAGTAAACTAACCAAGCATGAATAATAACTAAACATTAATTAAACTAAGATTACGAATTGCAATATCAAAAATATCTAAGGTTCGAAACATCAAATAACTCAAGAACAATTATTAGAAACTACTACTTAATTGCATAAATTAAACTAAGAAAGCGATAAAAGAGTTTGAGTACTTATTTAAGCTAAGGAAAGCAGTAGATTCTCTAGCTAATCCGGAGAGGCGGTTGATCTCGATCGAAGAACGAATCACGAACGGACGGTTGGAGCTTAGCGATCCTCGAATCTTCGATCTTGATCAATTGTTGTTATAGAGGTGTGGATGGTTTTGTTCTCGAACCCAAGGGATCAAATTTCAGAGTATGGGAGAGAGGTGTGTTTTTTGGGACGGACTTAGAAGGGTTTATAAAGATTCCCCTTGACTTGGAGCATAAGAAACCCTAAAATCCCGATTCTGGACCGTCGCGTCGATGGTGCGTCGACTGACGCGTGCTGGTGCTCGGCGTCGGTGCGGCCAGGGCGTGCGCGTCGGATGGGCGGGTGCGTCGACTGGATGGATCGACATCGACGCTTCAGCAAGTTGCGTCGACGGTGCGTCGACATCGACGCTTCAGCAAGTTGCGTCGACAGTGCATCGATATTGGTGCATCGACATCGACGCTTCAGCAAGTTGAGTCGACGTTGCGTCGACTGACACGGATCATGGCTCGCGTCGACAGTCGCGTCAGTCGACGCGGCTGCGCGTCTGCCTTCGTCTCTCTCTATCTTTTGCTACTTGTTTTGCCGGAAAGCTCGTTCTCCTATTCTCGAACATCGAACTTCGTCTATTACGCGCTGAACTCTTTCGGTTACCTAGCTGTAAGGTGAAAACAACGAAATATCACCTATTTGCATTAATTACGATTAAAATATGGTAAAATAAGCCAGAACTATAAAAATACGGAATTATGCTTAAATCGTCCAACTTATACCAAAAACAAATGGAAAAACAAACTAAACTACTACTGAAAATAAGGACAAATACGTACTAATCAACGATGAGAGTAAGAAGTCGAGATTCCAAGTCCACAAGAATAGATTCAAACCTTTCTACAAGGAACATGGGCTGAATCGCGATCGTGATAAAGAAGAATTAATGGGGCCCCCATGGGCTAAAAATTGATCGCATGGAGTCACTTCGAGCATAGGACGTTAAATGTTGTGCTTCTTGGGAGGCAACCCAAGCGATAGTTAGTTTTCATTTTCTTTTCCTTATTTTCTTTATTTTATTTCTGTTTTTATAATGTGTCAATTGCCGTGGTACGTTTATGTATGTATTGATGTGCAGAAAATATGATAGAATCGCTTATTCTGGACAACTAATGGTTATAGCAGTAGCTCGCTACCGCAAGGCCTTACCGCTAGTTCCACTCGAGGCGTTAAGCCGCAATCCGGCCATTTCAAATACCAAAAAATGTGCCACCGGGCACTTGCGCGTAGCAATTGATCGCATTCGTAGTTCGTTTTGTTTGTTTGTTTGTTTGTTTTTAATAAGTTTGTTCAAGGACAAATCCAATCACGTGACTCTAGACAACATCCAATTGCACGACTTCAATTGGAGAAATTCGACCATCATTTTTCAGGGACATTTTCTTACCCCTTTCCTCGTTTGACTTGCTTTTCTTTATATTTATGGCAATCAGGGGATTGCCGAGTTTTTAAGAGGGGGGGATGGTTGAGTACTGAATGGTTGAGTATGATTGAAAATTGGGTGCAATTTTTAAAAATTTTACGTGATTGTTTGCTATTTCTGCGCTAAACTATATTTGTATGGCATGCCTGTCGAAGTTAGCTATATATGATTTGATGTTGTTGTCTTTGAGCGTGCATAAGTGCATAAATTTTTCAAGATTATTATTTATATATTGTAGAATGGTACTTGGACGCAATTGATTTCGCAAAACTTTAAAAGCAGCGTCAATTCAATCTTTTTCATGCAAAAAGCTAGTGAGTAGCCTGGGTGATTATCATCATTGCATGTGCTCGAATGAGTTTTGATTTGAGATCTCTTTGAAACCGATGTGTGTAGTTGACTTGGAAAATGAGATTAAGGCACAGAAAAAAAAAACCCTATTCCGGCCATATCCATATATTTTTAGCCACTATAAATTCCGAATGAGCCTATCATAGCTAAATAATCCATTTCCATTAGCCATGAGCGATTTTTGAGTCGACCCCTACAACCCATTAAAAGCGTGGGGTAGGAGTTAGTAATTTTTATTGGTTGGTGGTGTTTTGGAGTTTTTATAAGGGATTTATGATTTTTTTTTTGTAATAAGGGATCACCATCCTTCAATTAAAAAAAAAAAAGAAAGAAAGAGCCCCATAAAATAGAATTAGAGGGGGATAAAAAAAAAGAGAAAAAGAAAATAAGAAGGATGGTGAATTGTGTTAGTCATTGCCTACGCATTAATGAAGGCTTGTGTTTATTATTTATTTTATTTCATGAGCCTATTGTTTAGAAGCATTAATTGTGTTTAAGTGGTTTTGAGCTTCAAGTCGGTTTAGAGTGACGAGTTGAGGAAATAACCTATGTTTAAAGGCTACGTTATGAGTGTTTAGTGAGGTTTTTATCTTTGAACGAGGTGGAAGCGTATTAGAATAGGTTTGGTGAGTTATTGATCACGTTAGATCGTGAGTTAGCCACACGACTTATATATTCCATACCCGTCCAAAAAGCCTTACATTACAACCCGAAAAGACCTTTTCCGATTCTTTGTTCGATAACACACTTAATTTGCGATTGAAAAGAGATTGATTTTCGGTGCTTGTTTATTGTGCTTGTATTTGTATGATTTGAGCGTATACACGTCCTATGCAGAAAATACTCGAGTGCTTGAGCGTACACCCCATTATATTTCTCTTTTTGTGAGGATGCATGAATTCGATTTTGAAGCGACAATGTAATACGGGTGGAGTGTTTGAAGTTGCATTGCATGTACCTATATTTTCAAAATTATTTAAGTAGCATAGCACGACTCATTGCTTGGACTGATTTTCATTTCTTGCTATACTTTGAATCTATCGTTTGTTCGAGGACGAACAAACCAATTAAGCGTGGGGTAGTTGATTAGCACGTATTTGTCCTTATTTTCAGTAGTATTTTAGCTTGTTTTTCTATTTGTTTTTGGTATAAGTTGGACGATTTAAGCATAATTCCGTATTTTTATAGTTCTGGCTTATTTTACCATATTTTAATCGTAATTGATGCAAATAGGTGATATTTTGTTGTTTTCACCTTATAGCTAAGTAACCGGAAGAGTTCAGCGCGTAATAGACGAAGTTCGATGTTCAAGAATAGGAGAACGAGCTTTTCGGCGAAACGAGTAGCAAAAGATAGAGAGAGACGGAGGCATACGCACAGCCGCGTCGACTGACGTGATCGTCGACGCTCCGTCGACGCGAGCCATGATCCGCGTCAGTCGACGCAGCATCGACACACTGTCGACGCAACTTGATGAAGCGTCGATGTCGACGCACCGATGTCGACGCACTGTCGACGCAACTTGATGAAGCGTCGATGTCGACCCACCCAGTCGACGCACCCGCCCAGCCGACGCAGACGCCCTGGCTGCACCGACGCCGAGCACCAGCACGCGTCAGTCGACGCACCGTCGACACACCGTCGACGCGACGGCCCAGAATCGGGATTTTAAGGTTTCTTATGCTCCAAGTCAAGGGAAATCAATATAAACCCTTCTAAGTCCGTCCCAAAAGGATATACCCTCTCTCCCACACTCTGATATTCGCCCCTTTTGGTTAAAGAACAACACCATCCACATCCCGAGAACAACAATTGATCAAGATCGAAGATTCGAGGATCGCCAAGCTCCAACCGTCCGTTCGTGATCCGTTCTTCGACCGAGATCAATCACTTCTCCGGAATAGCTGGAGAATTTACTACGCTTTCTAGTTTAATAARTACTCTAAACCTTTAATTCGTTTTCGTAGTTTAATTTATGCAATTAAGTAGTTGTTTTTCAATAATTGTTTTCGAATTTGTTTATGCTTAGAACCCTAGATACTTTTGGTATTGAATTCATAATCTTTAGTTTAATTAATGTTTGGTTTTTATTCTTGTTAGTTAATTCGTTTTGTTTGCATTGCGTTCTCGATAATTACTTGATTTTATGCTAGTTGATCTTGTTTAAAGTTCTTAGAATAATTTCTCTAGTTTATATGTTCTAATTGCTGAATTAAATTACTTAGTTTTAATTATAGTTCATGTGTTTTAAATTTCTAGATAATCAAAACAATCAACACCCCCCCCCCCCCCCCCCCCACTTTTTAGTATTAGTAATTGCGTTTGAACAAACTATTTGAGATTTCCGATTGTATGTTACTCAAGAGACGACTCGAGTCAAGTTGCCAAACTACGCGCGATCCCGTTCTCTTGCGGGCAAGCTATTGATCTTTTGACTAATTTTCATAAGTAGGCAACACAAAATCTTGAATCAGGGTGGCTAATGACCCAGTGCCACCCGACAAGAATCGGTAAAAACCGGTAAAATCGGTGAACCAGTGAACCAGTAAAAACTGGTTCTAATCTTTTGTTTTCCTTTTTTTTTAGTAAAGAAATAAAAATAGGTAGTTCCAATTATTCCAAATATCAACTTAGTATCAAGATTGTTTTATTTGATCCTAAAATTTTAAATGATTTTGAATTTTAAATGATCAAGATTCATTATTTGCAAACTTTTATTTCAAGATTGTTTTAAATTATCCTAAATTTTTGTTATCATAATAAATTCATACAAAATGAGATTGATTTTGAATGGATTTTTTGGATAACAGAATTGTACTTGGTATGTATGATATTAAAACTGATGCTATTTATATTGCATAATAATAATTATTATATATATATAATATATGAGTTCGGTTTGATGACCAGTTTTTTTAAAACGGTTCAACCGGTCAAACCAGTGACTCAGTGAACCAATTATTGATACGGTTCAATGTCCGATTCGGTTTTCAAAACATTGAGTTCAGTAATGATCTTACATACTACTGCTTAGAGTCCATATTTCTTGGCCGCCCTAGCTTATAGGACCCCAAACATAAAGGGCCCATTACTACATCTGTTAAAAGCTTCAAACTAATTGATCTTTCTAAATCTTTGTTATATCGTGCAATATTATCTTTTGCAATGTGAATTATAGGTGCTTTTGATTTTTGCTAATTAATAATCTTTTTATTGTCGATTTTAACTCGTACTATACAAAATTTGTTAAATGACACTATAAAAAAACAGCAGTTTTTCGAGGGGAAAATCAAAAATAATTCCTTCGTAATTTTCGAGGGAAAAATGAAGGATAAAAACAAAACCGAGGGAATTTACCTTAAAATCGAGGGAAAAATCCTCGAGAAACTGTGGTTTTTTTGTAGTGTGACACGTTCGGCCACCGGCACATGAGCGTGTAATGCACGCCATTTTGGTTATATTTTTGAGGAATATTAGACGGAGGTTGCAAATAGAAAATCTCGCATATTACGAGTTTTTATTTGCAACAAAAAACACTTTTAAATTGTAAAGTGTAATATACAGGTTGCAAAATTTTATTTTCCAAGAATAAGAGAATAAATTTAAGAAGGATATATTCATTTTTGGTACACTATATATTGATCACATTGCAGAAAAGGTACGTGATATTGTCATCATCAAACAACGTCTGCTAAGTTTGCTGATGTGGCGTGATTAAGCACTTTATTGTCATTTTTCTTTAATTTTAAATATTAATTTAAAAATAAGAAATTGGGAAGATTTTCATATTAGTCTATTATATTTGCCACATTTCAAAAAAAAAAGTACGTGAAATTGGTTATCGTCAAATCATGTCTGCTAAGTTAACCAATTCACCAAAAAAGTCCAAAAGACTTGATCGAGTTTTTTTTCTGACGTGGCATGATTCTATATTTTTTTATTTTTTAAACTTAAATATAAAACTGATGACAAAAACTTTTTTTTCCTTCATTTTCATCTCTTTTAATCAAATCAATAAAATTTTAATTAATAAAAAAAATAGTGATAAATATATAAACATAAAATAAATCTTAAAAAGTTATAAAATTAATTAAATAAATTATATGATTTTTTATTATTAAAATTTTTAATTAATAAACTCGAAGATAAATATAAAAATATAAAATAAATCTTAAAAAATAATATAATTTATATAAAGTTTTATATGAGAAAATCCTTATAAATGATATTTGATATTTCTATATTTATTATATATTCTTTAATATTTATATTATGTTTTTATATTTATAAATAATTTATATTAGTTTTTTATTGATTAAAACCTCTTTAATTAGATTGACAGAATGATAAAAGAAAATGGAAAGTAAAATAAATTTTTGTCTTTAATTTAAATTTCTTTAATTATTGGTCAAATTAGCAGACGTAGTTTGAGAAGGTCACTGTTACGTACCTTTTATGAAATATGGTCAATATAATGGATCAAAATGAATTTGCCCAAAAAAATTTTCTTCAACTTAATGGTTAAAATTAATGAAAAATGATTTTTAAAAAAAAGTATTGAATCATGTCACGTCAGCAAAAAAACCTGATCGGACTTTTTTTACACCTTTTTTGATGAATTGGCCAACTTAGCAGATGTTATTTGATGATAATCAACATCAAGTACCTTTTGTAAAATGTGGTCAATATAGTTGACCAAAAATATTTTTTTTTCCGATTTAGGATGCCCACAATATTTATAATTTGTAATTGTCTATATTGTCCATTGATAATTATATATTATGTTATTCATATTTCAAAACATCATATCAATATGTTTAATAAAAAAAATATATAAAATAACTTTATAAATTTGTAAATCTCTGGAAAAAAAAAACAGGTAACACATTATAGGCAAAAGCGAGCACATTCTTATATTAACTTTCATTATAAACATACACTCGTTTCTTTTTTCTTTTCTTTTTTTTCTTTACATCTGGGAAGGAGATAGCTATTATAGCACCGTACATAACTAATGTTGACCTAAAATGTGTGGTCAGATATACTACAGTACAATCTGACAACAACATATTGAAATTAACAAAAAGAAAAAATATTGAATACCTTGTAAAATACCCATGTTCAGCAACTATTTCCAATTTCTCACATGGAGCAAGCCATTCACTTAGAGAAGCCCATCCCAATTTCTCACACGGAGAGAAGCCAGTCATAGGGTTGTTAAATAGCAAGGCTTGTTAGTCGGCAATCGTTCCCATTCTTTTGTCCCTATATGAACAGCCCTCTCCCTAATAAAGTCTGGAGTTTTCTCCTTATGTTCCCCTTTTGGTTGCTCACCTCTTGCTTTCTCAGTGGGGAAGGTGGCGTGGTCTTGGCTTGATTGGTTTCTGCTAGCGGTGGTGTTTGTTCTTTCACATTGTTACCCCTCGCTGCCTTATTTGCCTCTTCATCAAATATCAGATTTTGCTTCATGATCTGTCCATTTCTCTCTCTATCTCTCTCTCTCTTTTTTTTTAAATCCTCACGTCTTTTGCTCAAGGACTCGATGTCCCTCTTTTCCACAGACGGCGCCACTTGATGCGACAAAAAAAATGGCGCTTCAAGAATAGGGGGTACTGACCTTACATGCGTGATCAGTGGCCTGAATAGTCTTAGATAACCGTGCAGCGACCTGATTGATCTCCAAGGGACTCCTGGAGACATGTTAGATTCTGCAAAACAAAACACAGCCAAGGCGGAGGATGACCCCAACGTAAGTCCTCCGATGCCTAAGTCAGATAGGGCTTAAGAAATAGGCGAGAGCCTTTAAGTGAGAGAGATCTCAAAAACGTAAGATGTAAAGAATCAACTTAGAGAGAAAGAATGAGGTTTGAGTCCTCTTTATATAGACAAGAGAAGTATTCTCAATCTAGTATTTCCCTCTCCTACCATAAATAACACAACCGGCTCGAGATTAGGATTCCTCCTACATGTTAAATTCCCATAAGTGATAAGACTCTTGTTGAATTACCATATTAGCCGTGGGTCAATAAGCCTGTTCATAGGATTCAGTTCGTCGGGACCCCATAGAATAGCATGTGTTAGCCCATCAAAGGCCTACAATCAGGAAGCCCAACCCCAACGCCGAGCTACCACTCAGCGACGAGATGGTATGATAGTACTTTTATTAAAAGAGGTAGCTACCTCACATAAGAGCTCGCACTCCTATGCAACAGGTCACTACCCTTTAAGAACAACTCGCCCAACTCCCACAAGGATTGCTCCTTCTAATAAATGAGGTTGCTTACAAAAGACCTTATAAATACCTGCATGTCGGACGTGGATATTTGATGTCATATCATTTGCAATAACCTTTTTTTTAGAATGGTTTGTGGGATTTTACAAAGAACAAAGAACCAATCATTGTGAAAAAAGGTGATGTGATAAAGTTATCGAAGGAAAACACACACACACACACACACACACATATATATATATATATATATATATGTGTGTGTGTGTGTGTGTGTGTGTGTGTGGAGTGGAGTGGATTTAATGTGTCCACGTTTTATAATGAGTCTGTATGGTCAAATCACAACCATCCAATATATTAGATCCAATGAATATAAATTAGTTTGGGTGACAAATATATCTCTGTCTTTCTAAATGTGCATCAATATATTTTAAAATATGCACCAATTAACATTTAAATGAACATTAATATTTTTAGCTAATATAAATTATATCATTTATATTTCTCTCCCTCCTTAATTAATAATTCTCCTCTATTGAAATCTCTCCATATGTCCCAAAAAATATAAATATTGTCAAAATAAGTTACACCATGTTATTCTTACGACCTAATGAACAATACTCGTACCATTTTTACCAAAAAATTTGTACATTTAAAAATTTTAATTGAAATTATTGCAAAAAACAAAATAATAAAAAATAAATATTCACTGCACATTTAGACGCATGTTATTGCACATTTAAAAGTACATTGATGTATGATTAGAATGACAACGATATTTGCATTATATGTCATGTTTCTCCAAGTCAATTTCCAACAGTTTTATTGCACATTTAATAGCTGTTAAGGTACATTTAGATGTTCGATGATACACAGTTAGTAGTACAAGTATACAATAATACATGTTATATGTTTATTAGTCAATCATCAAATATCCAATTTACATCGATCAGTCTAAACCTAGTGAGTTGTTGAAATTTGGCCCTAAAGATTCATTTTAATAATTAAACCCATTGAATCCAATTCTTATATATATCACCCCTATATATTAATACAAAATCTTCCTAACCTATATGTCTGCTTCGTATACTTCGTTTGACAAATAAAAAATTCTGGTGCTTCGTTTGATTATGTGTCATCCTAGCCTAATATTGACCTAATTTAATACTTTTCTTTTTATTGTATCTTACCAGATTTAATTTTTTTTTATTATATTTTTCCGTATTCAATACTTTCATTTGATTCTCCTAATAGAGAAATAGAAATAAATCATATATAATTAGTAGATAAGATCTAAATTAGTTATTTTAATTAAAAGAAAAACTACATTGAAATAATTTTAATAAAAAAACTTTAGTATGAAAATAATTAAATAAGTTTTATTGATAATATAATATAAAATAAATTTATTTTTGGAGTTTTAAATATTATATATAGGTAAAATATGAGTTATTTACAATAATCTAAATTTTAGTAATGTATTCAATCTAAATTTAAAAATATTAAATTATATACTAATAATTAATAAATGTTGATTAGACACCAGTACAATGCGACACGGGTTGAGATTATGATATCTTTTGAATATTTCAAAGTATGTAACTAATTTATTAACGAATTTATTCTAAACACTAATATATAAAATAATTTAATAATAATAACAATTAATAAAATAGATATTAGACACGGGTTTAGAATGTGACGCCTTTTGAATTTTTGTAAGTATGTAACTAAGATTTAATGAATTTAATTTAAACATCAAATACAAAATTATTTAATATTTATAATAATTAATAAATAAAATATACATGTACAAGGTACGGGTTGGGAATAATTATTTTAAATTTTTATTTTAGATTTAAAATTCATTAATTATCACAAATAAATTTTATTTTTATCTTTTGATAAGTACGTGTAATATACGAGTGTTAAACAAGTATATATTAATACAAAATCCTCTCAATCTATGTGTGTCGTATGTATCGCTTGGATAATAAAAAATCTTGATACTTCGATTGCTTATGTGTCATCCGAGCCTAATATATACATATTTTAATAAAAAAATTTTACTATATCTTGCCTAATTTAATATTTTCTTTTTATTATATTTAGCCTAACTTATTATATTTTGTCTAATTCACTAATTTTCTTTTATACTCCTAATATAAAAATATAAATAGGTCATATATAATTACTAGGAAAAAAATCTAGATTAATTATTTTAATTAAAAGACAAATTACATATGAAATAATTTTAATTACAATATATATATATATATATATATATATATGAAAATAATTAATAAATTGTACTTATAATAAAAGTTGAAATAATTTGGTTTTGAAATTTTAAATATTCTGTACAGGTAAATTATGATATATTTACAATAATTGTATGTAACTAAATATTAGTAATGAACTCGATCTAAATTTAAGAAAATAAGATTATATAATAATTAATTAATATTTATTAGACAATGACACAAAGCGAAAAGATTTGAGAGTATGACACTTTTTTTATTTTTCAAAGTATGTAACTATAATTACTAAAAAAATTAATTTAAACATAAAAATATAAAATGAGTTAATTATTAATAATTAATATAGATTAGAGACGGGTTGAAAATGTGACATCTTTTGAATTTTTATAAGTATGCAAATATAATTATTAATGAATTCTTTGCAAAGCTAACGAAGCTTGAAAAAGAGACACATAGAATAGGAGGATTTTGCATTAATATATAGGGGAGATAATAGCATCAAATATATTGCATAAATCATTTTAGTTACATATATAGAAAAAAAGTTGTTTTTAATTATTAGCATAATACAATTGTAAATCGATTTCAAAGTTTGATAACTCAGCGAGAACAATAGTATTATGCTTTTCTTAAACCTTTATTAAATTATTTTTTAATATGATAATTTTTTGAGTATAATTTTAATAAATAAAAATATTATTATGTTGGTGTCCCACTCAAAAAAAATTGTATCCACCTCTATCTCTTTATATATATATATATATATATATATATATATATATATGGTTGGGTTCAAATGAGAACTCGTCATTATATGTGAATTTAGGGACTCATCTTAACCATTAGATTGGATAATCTTGATAGTTGAGATCATGACATGTCAGCATGGTAAAAATGTAAAAAAATGCATTAATTAATTAAAAAGGGTATTTTGGACATATATCAATGTTTACAAAGAGCACTAC
>BMAC01000091.1:1113685-1139809 GCA_014905375.1 Phtheirospermum japonicum
TATCACATAATTTTGATATCTGATTTCTATAATTACATATATATTTTTTAAAATAGATAATTTAAAGTATTACAAATGTAATTAAAAGTAGGGGCAATTGCCAAATACTACATAGGAAAAAATATTTTTGTCAAATACTATGACTAATTATACAAAATGTCAAATAGTCCAACCACAAATATACAATTACAAGGTTACCCCTAATAATAGTAATAATATTATAATAATAATATCAATAAACATATCACATAATTTTGATATCTGATTTCTATAATTACATATATATTTTTTAAAATAGATAATTTAAAGTATTACAAATGTAATTAAAAGTAGGGGCAATTGCCAAATACTACATAGGAAAAAATATTTTTGTCAAATACTATGACTAATTATACAAAATGTCAAATAGTCCAACCACAAATATACAATTACAAGGTTACCCCTAATAATAGTAATAATATTATAATAATAATATCAATAAACAACACCACCACCTCCCGCACCGAAAAATTTTCCGGCGAGTATATATATATATATATACTATACTATACTATATATAGTATATAATAGTATATATATATATATATATATATATATATATATATTTTGCCCAACAAATATAAAGTTATCCGTTGACCGCCACCTGCCGCCGGCCGGCCGGAAATTTTTTTTCGGTCATTTTTTTTTCCTAATCATCTGAAAATATTTTTCGGCCACCGGAATTAATTTTTGATATTTTTTTTTCTTGTTTATTGATATTATTATTATAATATTATTACTATTATTAGGGGTAACCTTGTAATTGTATATTTGTGGTTGGACTATTTGACATTTTGTATAATTAGTCATAGTATTTGACAAAAATATTTTTTCCTATGTAGTATTTGGCAATTGCCCCTACTTTTAATTACATTTGTAATACTTTAAATTATCTATTTTAAAAAATATATATGTAATTATAGAAATCAGATATCAAAATTATGTGATACTTTAATAATTTTTTGTGATACTTGAGTAACTTTTTGTGATACTTCAACTATTTTTACTGTAATCTTTAATATATCTATACGAAAATATCATATCAGTTTGTAATACTTTTGTATGAATTTGTTTTAACTCATTTTGTAATACTATCAAATTATAATAATTTTTCTATGATTATATAACCGACAATCCAACCCCAATTACCACCATCGAAAAATCAATCAAGTATTTTTTTACGAACCATCCCTATCACAAGCCAATCAACACTTATCACTCACACACATAACCAACAAAAACATCTCCAACAAAACTAAATGATTACAGTAGCATAAAAAATATAAATTAATACACACACCACGAACCACCACCTTGCATGCGCGCACACACTTCCACCACCACCACGTATACACATCAACAATGGTAGAAAAAAGGGAGAGAAAGAATGATGGGAAAAATAAAAGGCCTACTATTATCGGTTTTGATTTCAGCACTGTTTTGAATTTTTTTTCGGTAATATTGTACATTTCGGCAATGAGAATTGAATGGTAGTAGCTGATTTAATTTTAGTCCGATAAATAATCATAAATCTGAGGTTAAAGTTGACGGATTTGAGATTTTGACCTCCGATCTACATTGATCGGAATATTCAATTGTAAATCCAATGTTGAATATAGAATAAGAACACATAGACGATTCAAATGATATTTTTAATTTTAATTTCCACCACCAATGACCAGTGAATGGCGGCAGACGTCGGGCGGCGATGTGAGAGAAAGTGGGGCAGAGAGAGAGAGAAGCAAGTTAGGTGAGGGGGTCTGGAATGAAGCATATTTTTTTTTCTCTTTTATAATTAGGGTTATGGTTAGGAATGGGTGGATGGATTGCGGGTTGGGTTGGACGACGAGTGAAATAGATAAATGGACATGTTAAAAAGTGGTCTCATAATATGAGACCGATCTCACCCAAGTATTTGCCTAAAAAGAAATATGAAACAATATAAACTAACGCTGAAACAATGAACAATCACGAAACAAAATAAAATTGCATTGAAGTTCATGGAAATGTCTTTTTGGAAAAATGTTGGATTTTTCTGGAAATTTCTCCCTAACTTCACCATTGCAATTTGATTTTGATTAGTTCTCCTGTGAGACTTTCTTATATAATATTATGAGATTATTATTATTATTATTATTATTATTATTATTATTACTTTGATTGGGTGGGACAAATTTAGATGGATAAAGTAAATTAAAAAATGATCTCATAATATATGATCGGTCCCACTTAAATATTTATTTTCGATTTTAGATTTGAGACATTTTGTTCAACATTAATTTCAAATTTAATTTGTGTGAAGTAAAATTAACAAAAAAAAAAGTGTTTGCAATAAGTATTAAAAGAGAGGAAACTCTCAAGCAAAAATAACAATATGAATTAATAATAATAAAACTAAAATATGGAACTGCAGATGCCATCAATAATAATATACATATATTGCACCCGTTGGATTTAATCTTGTAGCAATTTGATGGTAAAAATATCAATTTGATGAAAAAAAATTATAGCAACTTAAAAAGGTTAGTTTCTAAACCAACGACCATATGACTAGGTTATAACTTATAAATGAGTTGAGATGTCAAAATTCGGCTCGAGGTTGGTGTTCATCAGACCTGAGCTAGATGGATTCGAATATAGATCGAGCTGGGTTCGAGTCTCGATTCTAATTAGCTCGTAGATCGACAAGCCGATTAGATCCAACAACAAACACACACACACACACACATATATATATATGTGTATATATATATATATTATATTTTTTATTTAAATAAAAAAACTTTGTCTCAAGTTCGAACTCTAGTTGGACTCGACTCGACTCGACTTATAAGGTTGATCAAGCACGCAAGTCAAGCTCAAGCTTGAAAAAAAAGATCAAGCTGATCAAACTCGAACTGAGTTATTGTAAATTCCCGAGCTTGAACTCCAACTCGTCTCGGCTAATTTACACTAAAACCGGAAATCCTTTACCTATGTACTTTTGGTATAAGCATGTGGAGTCATAATGGTATGCGAGGAGCGTTTCCTGATTAAAAACTCGTTTATTTAAACGGATTAGCCCTTTTAGAGACAATCTAGAGTGTGCAATGTCTACTTGTTTTTAATTGCCCTTTTTATCTGGCCAAGCATGTTGCTTTCTGGTTCTAATTTGAGAAAACATGAAAGATGAGACCTATAGTTTATAAGTTGTCATGGTTCACTTTTCTGGTCCAGTGGTTGGTTGAATTATCTGTCTAAAATTTATATTTCATTTGGTATCTATCATGCATTATAAATATGATCGTTTTAGTAGAATTGTTTTCATTTAGCTTGCAGTTTCTTGGTATGAAATATAAAATTGAGATCAAGGAACTCAAAGTTGTTTTGCTGTAATACGAGAAAATTGTATGGGCTTGTGCAAATGTATTATACAACTTTTACATTACATTTAACACAAAGTTTGTATTTATAAGAATATTTTATCTTCTTAGTAAACTTATGTTATGACCTTTTTATATATGTTCGACTTAATAACAAGTAATCGTCCATCTACCCTAATGTATCATTTTTTAACTTCTTTTTCACGGAACTCATAAGTACAATCATTAATATGAATTAAATTCAACGTTTGTTTATAGAAAGTAGAGAGAAATAGTTCTGGAGAAAATCAATGTGAAATTTATGTTTTTATTTTTCTCGGTTAAAAGTAAATTTTTCATTCATGATTTAACACTTTAATAACTTAGTCAAAAAAGCTTGTCTTATGGATTAAAGTAAAATGGGAAAAGGGTCAACTTAAACAAATAGAGGACTACAAAGTCAGTTCAAATAACACAATCAAGTATCTAATAAATAGACACAATTAATAACACAATCACAAACCAATAAATAAATGATTTGTTAACATTATCTTTACTTTTTTTTAATACAACCGGACATCTATCTACAATGAATTTCATTTGACTAAATTTTTTGCTACATACATCACCTTATATTAAATAATTTGTTTATATTCTTATTTTTACCTGATTATAAATAAATTATTTTACATATTTTTCATTTATTATTGAAAAAAGATATAATTATATCCACTTCATTTATCTTGTCATTAAAACTCACAATATACCATCACATATACTTTACTATAGTATAGTATATCCACATGTGTATTAAATAGAACATTCAACTTCACACTAAATTAAATTCAACCAAATATTGCAACAATTAAAATCAATAATAACTCCAAAATCCAATTTACCACTAAAACGGTAAATACCTATGGCTATGGGCCTCCTGTGTGGGCACTTGTTAACGTTACCTTGGGTCCAATGGTCCTCGCAATTATTAGCACCCTCAGAAAAGCAAAACGAACTGTTTTCTAGCCTTGTCAATAAAATAAGATTAGAAAGCGCGCCCAGTGCCCAACTTTTTGAAGAACGAAAATATCACGATAAATTGCCGCGAGAACGAGAAAAAGGAATCCCATTGCCCTTTCCCATATAACAAACAGTACAGTGTCCTCTTTCTTCTCAGTTCTCACTCTCTCTCTCTTCAAGCACCACCCCGGCCGCTTCACAAGCTTCTCTTATTTCTCTGCACAAAGGTAATTTCTGAAAAAAAAACACTATCTTTTTTCCCTTGTCAACGCTAATTTCTTCCTGAAAAAAATGTTATTATCTCTAGCCCCATTTTATATTTCAATTCTGTGCAATATTTTGTCCGTGAGTTCTTTGAACGATGAGGGCATAGCTCTGTTAACATTCAAGCAGTCAATCAAATCAGACCCTTTCGGGTCCCTTGCCAACTGGAACAATTACGATAAAACCCCCTGTTCATGGAATGGAGTCACATGCAAACAGCAAAAAGTCGTATCCATTAGCATTCCAAACAAGAAGCTCTCCGGGTCCCTTTCTTCTTCGCTCGGATCTTTGTCTCAGCTCAGGCACGTGAATTTACGGAGCAATAAATTATATGGGTTTTTACCCCCTGAGCTTTTTAGGGCAGAGGGCTTGCAAAGTTTGGTTCTTTACGGAAATTCATTGTCTGGGCCTTTGCCAATTGGGGTTGGGAACCTCACATTTATCCAAACCCTAGATTTATCGCACAATTTCCTTAATGGGTCTTTGCCCACATCCTTAATTCAGTGCAAAAGGTTGAGGAATCTTGGTTTAGGTCACAATAACTTTAGTGGGCCTTTAATTGATCAATTTGGGGTAAACTTAGTTTTACTCGAAAAGCTTGATCTTTCATACAATGGGTTTACTGGTTTAATTCCCGGTAACTTGGGTAAATTATCTAGTTTACAAGGAACTCTGGATTTGTCTCATAATTTGTTCAACGGCTCGATCCCGGCCGATCTCGGCGATCTCCCTGAAAAAGTTTACATTGATCTCACTTACAACAATTTAAGCGGCCCAATTCCGCAAAACGGCGCTCTTATAAACAGAGGGCCCACGGCATTTATCGGGAATATCGATCTTTGCGGGCCTCCATTGAAGAAGCTATGTTCTTTAAATAGCTCGATAAGCCCGTCTTCTTCGTTTCCTTATTTGCCCAATAGTTCACCTTCCAAAAATGTTACCGGGCATCGTCTGAGTAAAACCTCCATTATTGCAATAATTTTTTGCGATTTAATTGGAATTTGCGTGATCGGTTTGCTTTTCTCGTACTGTTACTCGAGAATCCGAAGTTGTAAGAATGCGAAAAACGAGCACGTTTTCGGTAAAAGTAAAAGGGAGTGTTCGTGCTTTAGTAGGAATGAGTCGGAGACGTTGTCCGAAAGCGGGGAACAATATGATTTAGTGGCGTTGGATGGACAGCTGGCATTCGATCTCGACGAGCTTCTGAAAGCGTCGGCTTTCGTGTTGGGTAAAAGTGGGATTGGGATTTGCTACAGAGTTGTGCTCGAGGACGGGCAAACCTTGGCGGTTAGGAGATTGGGCGAAGGAGGTTCGCAGAGGTTTAAGGAGTTTCAGACCGAAGTCGAAGCTATCGGGAAGCTTAGGCACCGGAATGTGGTAACTTTACGAGCTTATTATTGGTCGGTGGACGAGAAATTACTTATTTATGATTTCGTGCCAAATGGGAATCTCGCCACTGCAATCCATGGTAAGTTTCATAATGAATTGGCATTATTAGTTTAATTACAAAAAAATAAAAAAATGTTATCTTTTAAAATTATGAATTGGGATTATTAGTTTAATTACACACACAAAAAAAGGTGTTCTTTTAAAATTATGAATACGCCCTTGAGATATTACAATTGCCCGCTTGAAATTCGTATTTGTTTTACGAAATATTTTCTCAAATTGTTGCAATTTGTAAAATTGAAACATAACTTGATTTCTTTGTAATTGCATCACAAGCCCTAATGTAGTATTTATATTTATGATCTCTTGTTCTTCTACTTGGTGGTAACTTGGATTTTTATGTTTGTTAGGAAAACCCGGTCTCGTAACAATTTGGGTTTGGTTGCAAAAACTAGCTATAATATTTAGCTTAATTACACCCCAAAAAAGAATATATATATATATATATATATATATATATATATATATATATATATATATATATATATTGGCTATCTTTTAAAATTACAAATATCGCCTTGAGATGTAAATTACCCCTTAGAAAAATTCGTATTTGTTTTGCAAAATATTTTCTCAATTGGTGCAATTTGTAAAATTGGAAGAGATAAACCCTAATGTAATATTTGTAGTTAACCCTAACAAATTTAGTCTAATTACCCAAAAAAAAAACAGTTATCTTTTAAAATTATGAATACGCTCCCTTGAGATATTACAAATACACTTGAGACATTACAAATACCCGCTTGAAATTCGTATTTGTTTTCTAAAATATTTTCTCAATTGTTACAATTTATCTAAAAGATTGGAAGATAACTTGATTTCTTGGTTTAGTTACACCAATACCCATAATGTAACATTTGTAATTACCCCTAACAAATTAATTTATCACGTTTAACAGGAAAACCCGGTCTTGTAACATTCGACCCTCTCCCGTGGTCAACGCGTCTCAAAATAATGAAAGGAATCGCAAAAGGCCTCGTTTACCTACACGAGCACAGCCCGAAAAAGTACGTCCACGGCAACCTGAAGCCCACCAACATTTTGCTCGGGCCCGACATGGAGCCCAAGATCTCCGACTTCGGCCTCGGCCGCCTCGCCAACATTACCGCTGGCGGCGGGTCCCCGACAGCTCGCTCCAACCGGACGGTCTTTGAGAATATGAGCGGGCCCTCGGAATTAGCCCATTCGCTGTCGTCGTCGGCCTCGTTTGGGTCGTACTATCAGGCACCCGAGACGGTCAAAGTGGTCAAACCGTCCCAAAAGTGGGACGTGTACTCGTACGGAGTGATATTATTGGAGATGATCACGGGGCGATCACCGTGGGTCCAGGTGGGGTCCGGGTCGGAGGTGGAGATCGCCAGCTGGATGCAGATGTGCATCGAGGAGAAGAGGCCACTTTCGGATGTGTTGGACCCGCAGTTGGTCGGTGGGGAGGGGAAAGAGGAGGAGATTATTGGGGTTTTGAAGATCGGGATGGCGTGCGCGCAGAGTGGGCCCGAGAGGAGGCCGTCGATGAGACTTGTGGTGGATGCGTTGGAGAGAGTCCATCTGTCGTATGATTGAATATTGATATATTTATTTATTTAAAAAAAGATCAATTGCTGTTGGAATGTTCTAGAACTGGTTTGTTCATGTTGTGTATAAGCAAGAGAAATTTGAGTAAAATTTTCTTTTTAATGGTTTGTAATTTAGGCAGTTTGTCTTTGTTTGTTCTTGTTGTTCCCTTTTTTTTTTCTTTCTAAAATCTCTCTCTATCTCTCTTAATTTTAATTTTACACAATTGTTATTCTCTAATGTTAGTTATGCTCAATGGTGTCGTTCTGTTGCATGTGAATGAACAACTAATGCTTTTTTTTTTTTTTTTTTAAGATTTTGCATTGCTTGCCATCATATAATAATCACTAAAAAAGACGGCCAAATCGAAAAATGTACCCAAAATGATGACAAAATGCATATCGTTTCATTAGTATGAAAGAGAATTTTGAAAGAAGAATATAAAATATTATTATATAATTACTTTGTGATTGGAAATAGTAAAAAGTGGTATATGATATGATGTTATTTGATAACTTTTATTATTCCTTCATCATTTTTGGTTAAAAAATCTCCCTTTGTCAAAATTTATTCCAAAATTTCTTGTTTCCAATTGAGCCCTGAATATTTCGAAGTAGATAGAATCATAAATTCGTTGCTTTTAAAGTTTTGTTCTCCAATTTATTCTGGCTTTCCAGAGATGTGATTACATCATTTATTATTCCAAATTGTGTTTTTTTTGCAACAAACAGATAGTCGAATACATGTGAATAAGAAACTTAATGAGCCTCAATTTGTCAATGAATTATTTGATTGGAAATTTGAGAATACTCTCTGCATGGTTGATTGATACACTACACATATCCCATTCCAGTGATGCCATTTACATAATTACCCCTCATTACATCCTACTTACAAGAATAAATACCGCACATTCAACTCTCAATAAGCACATTTAACATAAAAATATTCAAACTTATAGTATATTTTAAGTTCTCAATTTAAAAATGTGTGCAAACTCAAATTAAAACTTTGAATATGGTTGGATGAGTGTGACGAGTGGGACTCGATTTGCCCGATAAATTGGTCCATTGCTTGACTTTTAGCGTATCGAAACTCCTTTGTTGGGATTTAGTTAGTCAATTTTGATATGGCAGCTAAAGATGGGCTCACATTTCCACATTTCTACTGCTCCAAGTCAAGGGTCATCCGCCAATCAAGCAGTTTGAGGTGCACAAATTTGGAGGCAAATTCTTGAACGTCAAAAAACATTATTAAGAGTTCCTCACCAACCATTTATGAATTATTGGGCTTTTGCTAAATTTATTTTGTCTCAAGCCGAATGATAACTAGTTTGTTGTTCAGCTGCATAGATGATTATCATGTGTTATGTTAATAATTACAATATGACTTTATAAACAAAAAAAAAATCCACAATCATATTTGACAATTAATATGATGAAATTGATTTTTTGTATACGCTTAGAAGATATTTTGTACAATGTGAGCACAATCATATGAACAATTTAATTAATCGACAATCACTATAGTTAGAATGTGTGATCACGCAATTACTGTACAAAGGTGATTATTTTTGCCTACATCTAAAGAACAGAGGTTTACTAACTATATGTTTTTCTAAGATATGATAATCAACTTCTTTTGTCATTAAGGGCTTTGTTAAATTAGACTGGAAAATGTGTGTTATCATCCCAAAACACAACCCATTTTTCGGAAATCTGATTAAAGAGGATTTTATCAGCCAATTGGCCCAATTCCATGATTGCATCATACATAGAGGGGCAGCTGCCGGGCCAGCCCAATCCTTTGTTTGGCCGGATCTGGGCCAGATTTTGTCGGATCCGGGTTTTATTAGCCAGATGGCTTGACAAGTGCGTCGTTCTCCTTCTATTTTTCATACCTTGAACCAGGTTGTTGTACCATGAACATAATGGCACGAAATTTTGTGGTTCGATCCGGACCGGCCAAACCCGACTATTTTGACAACTACCTAGAGGTGGCATAATGCCAAGGAGCCCACCGGGCCAATGACAGGGATAGGGTTGGGTCGGTTTTCATTCGAGTCGGGTCATTTCCAACTCATTAGCTACATGCGGAAATTTGATTGGGTCTTTGTGTTTTCCGGGCCTATAAAATATCAGATCAGTCCAATCCTACACTCGAGTGTGCCAAATTTCATTTTGTCACCTCTAATCATACCCTATATCAACTTGGTCCAATTCTATCCTTGAGTGGACCACACTTCATTTTGTCACCTCTAATCATATCAAAGTCGTTATATTATATACGTTCAAGATTTCTTCTCACGGTATAGTCTATTTTGTCCCTCACATTTTTTTCAACACCATATTGCCTCTCACTATCAATTGTATTTGTAGTTTGTGTTTGCCCCTTATGTAGCCGGTAGTTATGTGTTTAAATGATAAGGGCAATTTAGACATGCACAAGAGTATACCTTGTCATCCTTGGCCAAACTATGAATTGTACGCAAACTCACAAAATTAAATACCTTAATCCAGCATTCCAACACCAAATTAGACAAGTTACATATTTTCCAAGTTAGAAACTAGGAATCACTTATTTTAAGTTGCAACCAATTCCTTAATTACATAAGTTTAATTATTAGTTTATTACCTAATGCAGTTATGTTGCCTGCAATGTTTCTGCAGCTCTAGTAACCTTTAATGATTTATGGAGTGTTTGCAAACTCCGAAAGAAAAAGAGCTTTGGGATATTTAACAAAGAAAAACATACTTTCGAGTTTTGCAAACACCAACCACTAATTTAACTTCTGTTTTATTTCAGTAAAACTTGGAAACTAGGGGTGTGTGGTGCTTTTGATTTCCAAAAAAAAATGCTATTAAAATTTTCTTAAATACATAAAAATTACTATGTATTTTACATTTCTATCCCAAATTCCTTTTCCTTTTTGTTAAGCCATTTAACTTCTATTTGTAGGACTCCCTAATTGTGCTTATCTGCAACAAAGCATCTCTTAAATAAGCACCGGAGTCAGCTAACACTCCCTTAATCATGTTATTAAGAACACAAAATGTACGTAACAACACTGAATATGCTAATGAAGTTTTTGTTTTTAGGCAAATGGAAACGAAGATGTTGCAGAAGCAAGAAATCAGGCAAAAATTGTTGTGGAGAGGATTTGAAGACTAATACAACATCTAAATTCAGTACAATATCGAAACAATTTAGATTAGACAACTAACGAAAGACTTGCAGAAATTATTAAAGGGACTTCGAAGTCAGAGAGAATTTAACAATGCCGATGAATTAGAGTGAGCACAATGAGCTTCGTCATCCTTGCATGCAATTCTTAGTCTCTTTACTCGATCGACAAACTCCCTGTTCGTTTGTGATCATCATCGATAGGGAAAGTGAAATGTTAACATATTACAATAAATGGGATTTAGCTTAATGCTTCTCTAAAACAAAACCACATAACAAAGTGATTGTCGGTTTTTGGCTTTAAAAGAAAAGAAAATTAGTTTTTAGAGTTTCAAATTTCAACTTCTGCTTCTAAATCTGCATTGTTTAATTCAGATCTAGAAGCATTTATGATTCTGTTTCTTATTTGATTTTTACACACAAATATATCACTCTTTTACAACTTTCAGTTCAATTATATATTAACAACTTCTGATTCTCAACTACTTTATGACCCTGTTATGACTCTAAAAGCACAACTTTTTGCAAATACTAAACCTCGTCATGAAACAACTAATAGATAAGAAAACGATCGTTCTATTCAAGTCCGAAAACAGTAACAATATAAAACTTACTTCCATGGAACATCCCCAACAGCCCTCCACTGCTCATCATTGTCCTTGTAAAACAATGAGAATTGTGACTCAGCTTGAAACAACCTCAAACCAGCCATTGATTGTTTTCCTAAACAAATGTTATAAAAAGTCACATATCATACCTAGTACAAAATCATATCATAACAAAAAAAAAAACACAAAAAAAAAACATTTAGTTTGTGCATTACATACCAAACATGTCTTCCAATCGAAGTGCAAGACTCAGATAATCCATATTGTCAAGGATGCAAATTTTTCTACCAACAATGACCCCGTCCATGTTGACTTTCACGTAAGTCCAACGTTGTTTGCTTTGAATTCCCTCCGATTCCTCGTCGCAATACTGCTTAAAGCTCGGGTTTAAATTAGCCGCCCTTTTCAGCTGAGGGTGAAGATTATGCCAGTCTACCAGTACTTCATAGTTCCCTGAAATCGATCGATAGCAAGAATAATGTGACATTTTAAATTATTCTAGTATTAGTACATTATTAATCCCGGGAAAAAAAATTGTTCAATCAAATTATTTTTATTATAAAACATAAAAACTCATGTGTAATGACATTCTGAATGTAATAATGATTTGGCTTAAATTAAGAAAAAACTAGTTCTGTTTTACAAATTACAATTGTTGGAGTTATTTTTATTTTTATTTTTTTGGTAATTAGACTGAATGTTAGGTTTAGAGACATAAATGATCTTACCATGAGCAGATGAATAACAAGCCTCCGGCTGCATAACTCGTAAACTTAGTCCCAGATCGATGATGTTCGAATCCTCTTTGCCTAGATAATACTCAGCATGATTGAGAAGGTAACTTGATGAGTTTGAATCCATTTAAAACTGCAGCTGATAAAAAAAAAAGTAGAAGATAAATATAGTTATCTAGACTTTTTTTTTTTTTTTTAATTCAAGTGTACTACTATATATGATATATCCAAATAAACCAATACTCCTACATATATAAATATATAAATTAGAACTCAATTGAAAAGCAAGCCCTGGGGACAAAGGAAAGACAAGAAAGACTTTATCCCATTATCAATCATTCAATAGTATTTATGAATCCCTGCAATTCTTAACATGTACATGTTGTGAAGGAGCTTTTTCGCAAAGGAAGACAAGGACAAATTAAGGATGGGCTCAATTGATACAACAAATTAAAGTAATGCTTGGATTCTTGCATCCCCATATTGCTACAAATATCATTTTCTTTCTGAGCTCCAAAATCCTGACAGCTCTAAAGAAGCAGCCTAAAACATGTTAGTGCTTGTTGTCTATTGAAATCGTACCATTCACTGACCAATCTCACTGCTCATGCTATTTATTAACTCAGATTTGGTGTGAAGTGAAAGTGTAAGGTTGTGGACTGGTCTAGTGGAGTAGGATTTAGTTACTTTGAGGCCCAACATCGTGGGAAAAATCGACTGGCCCAAAAAAAATCAGTCCAGTTAATGTTTTTGATGACTAGTTTCTAATGATGATTTACAAAGTGCATACTCGAAAATTAAAAAATAATAATAGTTGTACAACTTTGAAGGATATTTGTTACTTCATTGATGTTGATTTGTCGTGAAAGACTATTTGAATTGGACTTCCTAACAACATTCTTGATTGTCTTAGTAAGTGCAAAGCAAAAGGCGCTTTAACTAAGTGATGAAGTTGTTATCTTTATCCCACATCGAAGGCTTGAAGATAGTTTCTGGAGATTGACATGTATAAGATCAGAACTACATGACTGAATTAATCATACCTTTCTCGGCCTTTTGGCTAAGATCAAGTGTAGTATCTGTTCTTATCAGTTTAATATCTGATATGTGGGCCATGCGCCCACACGATATTAAATTTATTTTTTTAGGGGGAGGGTCCATAATAGTAGCTTGCTACTAGGCCCCTCGAGTGTCGCCTTGGCGTTGCACTATTGCCTTGGCCCGGCACACCCCACCAATTCTTAAGTTCAAAATTATTTGCCTATGATAATAATCTCGCATTTCCATTGTACCGAGAAAATTCTTTTAATTCTTAATTATTATACATGATTCACATTTTTAGTCTAGTATTTTTTTCCTACGGCTTGTGTTATATATAAATAACTATGATTTTGACATTTTGTGATAAATTGTGTTTCCGTATTCAGCAGTGACATGGGTGGGACAACAAGGCCCATGGCCTAGGTTGGCGACCTCCATTGCACCCGCCTAAGGTCGGCCCAAGGTTGGCGACCTCCATTGCACCCGCCTAAGGTCGGCCCAAGTGGTCGAGCCTACGTCATAATTTGTGGTAGAGGGGGCCTGCGTTCGCGCGGCCCCTGCCCAATTCTAGTTCAATGTTCAAGCGAGGCATCAGCTCCACAACCCTATTGTCGGATGTCCCTAATATTTTTGTCTAACGTAGTTGTGTCATTTTACACAAGTTATAAATACTTTATGGATAAAAATGATATTTTTAGGTGGTAAATATTATATTATTATGAATATAAGAGAATCAAAACAAGAGGATTTTTTTTTTAAATTGTAATTTCAAAACTTTTCCGTTCCTTGTTTTGAAATTTGAATAAAGGTCTGATTTTGCCTCTTTTTTTTTTTTAGTCTCCCAATTATTATGTCCCTCATCTTCTTGCAATTGAAATATCTTTACTAATACACAATGTTCTAAAAGGTGGCGTCTAAATTTGGGAAAAATATCTCGCCTAGTGCTTAGGCGTGTGAAAAGGTGATCAACTTGTTTTGTTGATCGTCTAGTCGCGCCTATTCGTGAAAAGGCGCATGTCTTTTAGATGAGTAACCTGATTTTTTCTTTTGTTTTGTTTTAATTTAGCAAAATATTATAATATCTATAATGAAATCAAAACATAATCAAATAATTAATATGTCGCAAAAACTATGGTAAGCGCGTCTTATACAGACGATTATACTTTTACAATAAAAGATCATATTTTTATTGTGATATTCATATTTCTCAGAAAAATGTGAATAATTATTTTGAAAAATATGATTTTATACATTGAAAGTATAACTTATGATTTGAAAAGTATGATTATCTCACATGAGACCGTGAATAGTACATTGATTTTGTATATATGATTAGTATTTTGCTAACTATATCCAAAAATATGTAGACAAATTTGTTAAACATATTTTTTTAAAGTTATTTTACAATCAATAAATAAAATAATAAAAAATTGAAAACGTCTTTTCACGCTTAGACTTCGCCCAAACACGCCTGAACTTTCAAAACTTGAGGTTTGGCATTGTCGCTTTACCACGCCTTTTGAACTTGGTTATACATGAAGCTACTGATGGAGAGTTGTATAAGAACTTTAATAACTTTGTTTGATAATTATAGAAACTACCCCCCATGTTTAAGCATAGTCGAAAAAAACTTCAATTATCTTTCAAATCCTATTGAGATATAAATGCAAGAGTATTTGAAAATTTGAAAGATTTTTTTTAATTAAGTTAAATCTCGGGTAACTTTTGCAATTATCTCAAAATTTTATTTCTCATACTTCTTATAATTATAAAATCTATCCTTGAGGTCTAGCCTAATTATGATAAGCCTCATTTATCTTCGAGAATTACAAATACTTCCCACTTTAGCGTGCAATTTGTAAGAGAGAATCAGATATCAAGGTCTATTGTAATTATTATTAATTTTATGTAATTTGCAAAAGAACTTGAGTAATTGTTTGTAATTAACTCAGACTTTTGTAATTATAAAACTAGCACTGGGTTAGGACTAATTACAATATTAAAAAAAATGATTCCATACTAATCATTATCAAGACAATAAAGAGATGAATTTTTCTATAAAATCAGATAGGGCTCTATTACGGAGCCCTATATAATATAACATACTGCTACTCTAATAATCTATTTGAGTTCATTATCATTTGCACCACTACGCGGCGGTCCCTCAAGCCAACATGTTACGTAATTAAAAAAAATTATAAATAAGAAGGAAACAAATTGAGAGTTCTCGAGAAATTATTTCCTCAATAAAAAAAATCAACAAATTAGAACTTGTATTATTTTGCGAATGAAACAGAAATGTGACAATATAAAGGAATATTAAAATATATGGTAAACAAACATAATATTGTATACAGATCAAGCTTAAAGAGAAATCCCTCTATATCCAATAGTAACCGGAGAACAATTCAAAGAGGTTATAAAATTTGAAGATTAATGGGAGTGATGTGTGTTTTTTTTTTCTATGAGTTCAAAATAATATTTATTACAAATCTATATTTTAAGCCATATTAAATGGAAAAATTATCTTATTAACCTTTGAGTGAGCAAAACTGCAAACTTTAAAGTTCTCATCGGCTAGAAGCCTTGGTCTATTACAGTCGGCACAAAAATGCTCTGTCAACGATGTAATGAACGAACTGTACCCCAATGCCCTTTAATCTGATAATTCTTGGCTATCTCTGTGGGGTCGTCTCGAATCCTTTTTAGCCCTGTAAATTGTTTACCATATTCATTAACATTGAGCCGCTCAAGAAATGCATACAAAAATTCAGAATTTAAACTGTAGAAATTTACTTACTGGTGTCCATCATTTAAGAGTAAGTACAAGTTTCTTCACGTTCTAGACATTCCCATCAAATGGTATGAACTCGATAAATCGTACATTGATTAGCTTCTCATGTGTCAGCTCCACAAAATCACATGTTTCATCGTAATTGAAAATCCGCATTATGACACAGTTTACTTGGTATCAAAACACCACCAGAAAATATAAACCTATTCATGGTTCATTACAAAAAGTAACATTGAGGCTTCATCTAATTATAAAAATAAATAAAAAATAACTTTCAAAATTATAAAAATCACCCTTGAGAAAAATGCACATATAAAAAATCCATTCACATTTATAAAGTTTTCCATTTAGCTCCTTATTTTTAACACCTTATCAAATTTTAGTGATGCTTTTGTAATTTTGAAAGGTATTTTGATTTTCTATAATTATGATAAACCTCAAGGGTATTTTTGTATTTTAAAACTTATAAACATGATCATCTTCCACGAAATCTCGATACTGAAACCACTGCAAACATGTACTACATATAATATATTACAAAAAAGTGTCACTGATATTTGACTTAAATACAAAAAAAAATAAAAAAAAAAAATAAAAAACTAGAAACACCACCGAGGTTTTGTTTAGTTTTACATGTACTCTTTCAAATCAAAAAAAAAAGGAAATGAAACATGTATTCAAAATTCCAAACTAATGAATTCATAACCAATATGTTTCGAATTTAGTGTGAGAATTGGTATAGGATCACTGTTATTTTGGTGATAAAAAGAATCAACTATATAAAGAGTATTACAACCGATATACAAGGAAAGTAGATAAAATACAATAACTACAATTAACTAAATAAGCGTATTAGGCGTGATGTAACTTATTTCCTTTTACCCCCCTCAAGCGATGCAATGGATGCGGAAGAACACAGAGCTTGCTACGTAATAACTCGAATTGCGGACGGGGAAGACTCTTTGTAAAAACGTCGGCGATTTGAAGATGGGATGGGACAAATCCAGTGTCTAGATGTCCGGAGGTAACTAATTCAAGAATAAAATGATGGTCAATGTCGATATGCTTCGCTCTCTTATGGGCAACCGGATTTTGGGAAAGAAAGAGGGCACTTTTGTTGTCGCATAATAGCAAAGGACGATGTGATGGTAATGCTTTCAACTCACGAAGCAGGTGAATGAGCCATACCATTTCCTGAGCCGTGTTGGCGAGGGCTCGATACTCAGATTCACAACTCGAACGAGCAACAGTGGGTTGCTTTTTCGCGCTTCAGGAGACCAAGTTCCCACCTAGGTAAATAGAATAACCATAAGTGGAACGACGAGTCTCAATACATTTAGCCCAATCAACATCAGAGTATCCAATGAGAGAAAAACTAGAGCCACGAGTAAAAGTTAATCCAAAATTTATGGTGCCTTGGACATAACAAAGAATGCGTTTAACGGCACCGAAGTGATCAACTGTTGGGGATTGCAAGAACTGACTGACATTATTCACAGCATAAGAGAGATCTGGTAGTGTGATAGTAAGATACTGGAGAGCACCAACTAAAGAGCGATAAAGAGTTGGATCATCGAACTTAGGACCGGTACCGATAAGTGAAGAACCAGCAGCGGGAGGAGTAGATACGGGCTTTGACTCAAGCAAACCAGCACGAGACAGGATATCGCGAGCGTATTTAGCCTGACTGAGAAAGAGACCAGTAGAGGGGTGAGTGACTTCAAGACCAAGAAAGTAACTCAAACTGTCCAAATCTTTGACTTTGAATTCCTTGTCGACCCAGTTGACAAAGCGACGTAGAGACCCAACATCATTACCTGTGACAATTATATCATCCACGTACAACAAGAGGTATAACGTAACATTATTACAATAAAAATAGAAGAGAGAGGGATCGGCACGACTACATCGAAAACCCAAAGTGAGCAAAAAAATTGCTGAAACGGGCAAACCAGGCCCGAGGAGCTTGACGAAGACCGTAAAGGGCTTTCTTCAAATGGCAAACGTGATCGGAAAACATGGTCTACAAATCCAGGTGGCTGAGCCATGAAGACCGGTTTAGGGAGGACCCCATTTAAAAAAGGATTATTAACATCAAGCTGGTGAAGAGGCCATCGATTACGAACCGCCAAGAAGAGAATGACCCCAACAGTCGCAGCTTTGACGACGGGACTGAAAGTATGAGAAAAATCAAAACCGGGAATCTGAGAAAAACCTTGAGCAACAAGGCGAGCTTTATAACGCTCAACCGAACCATAGGAAAGAGATTTTGTACGGAAAAACCCATTTGGAGCCAACAATATTAGCATGTTGCGATCGAGGAATTAACTCCCAAGTTTGATTTAAACGGAGGGCGTCAAGCTCATTACGCATGGCGGCTAACCAATGTGGGTTCTTTAAAGCGGATTTAAAGCCTTTAGGTTCATCGGATACAGACAATGCTGATAAAAGAGAACAGACGGCAATATCAGCAATATATAGAGGTTTGTATATACCTGACCGAGAGCGAGTGGTCATGGAATGCGAACCTGCTGGTTGATGAAGTATAGGAGCAGTCGGCTGCTGCTGTAATAAAGGGACAGGTTGTGGTAGATGTTGGGCGGTAGGCTGCGGTAGCGACGGAGCAATAGGTGGCTGAATAAATGGAACGGCAGTTGGAGCAGCAGGGTGCTGGAAATTCGGGATGGCAGGCGTACTTGAAGAAGGTGTCGAATCAACGGACGGGCAGAGAGTACAAGGCGACTGAGTCGGTACGGGAAGAGGATGTAAAGACGGAGCTCGAGTGGAAATGGGCGGTGAAGAAAAAGAGCCAGGTTCCAAAAAATTTAATAATTCAAGAGCAGCAGGACCATGGCAGACGGGAGATCCGGAAAATGGGAACGATGACTCATCAAATTGAGCATGACGTGTCGTGTAAAAAACAGAGGCGGAAGGATCGTAACACCTAAACCCTTTGTGGGACGAGCTATAACCCAAGAAGATACACGGAAGACTTCGTGGTGCGAGTTTATTAGGCGCATAATTTCGGAGATATGGAAACACACGACAACCGAATGTTTTGAAGTTTGCATAGTTCGGAGGTACATGAAATAAAGTTTCAAAGGGAGATTTGTTAACGAGTAAAGAAGTGGGTAAGCGATTTATAATGTAAACAGCGGTGGAGAACGCATCAACACAAAAATGAGAGGGTGCCATGGCATGGAACATTAAGGAGAGTCCCGTTTCAGTGATGTGTCGGTGTTTACGTTCAACGCGACCATTTTGTTGCGGTGTATATGGCAAGAGACACGATGATGAATCCCATTTTGAGCAAAAAAATCACGAACATTCGTATTGAGAAACTCAGATTCAGCACGTAAAGGATATAGCCATGTAAAACGAGAGAAATCATCGATAAATATGACATAATAGCGAAAACCATCCTTTGAGCAAACTGGGGAAGGTCCCCATAAGTCACAATGAATTAAATCCAAGGCATTTGAAGCACGTTTATCGTTTAGAGAAAAAGATAAATGTTTACTCTTAGCCATTTGACGCCATTTGACAAGGAGTGCAAATAGAAGGTTTCGGCAACAAAGATGTAACAGATAACAGGCCTGATTTATTTAATAAAGAAATAACTGAAATAGGGACATGACCCAATCGATTATGCCAAGTCTCAAAAGATGCCTTCGCCGAAGCAGTGCGTAATGAAGCAGCAAAAGCCGAACTACCCTGCGTTAAGACGTACAGACCTTGACTACGTGTGCCTCCAGCCAATGGTTGCTTTGTCATTCGGTTCTGAATCACAAATGATTTATCAATGAAAAGTACATCAATAAGATAGTCGGATGTCAACTTACTAATGGAGGGCAAGTTTTTAGTGAGATGCGGGACGACTAGAACATTTAGTAAATTGACATTTTTATGAACACGACAAGAGCCAATGTGAGAAATCAGAATAGAAGTGCCATTTGCGACGATAACAGATTCATTACCATTGTATGGGTTGAGATTATCCATAGATGATGAGTACGGTATCATGTGTGTGGAAGCACCCGAGTCGAGATACCAATCCGAGGCCTGAGGTGAAGTAAATAAGCATTGCGTGTCGAATGCCTGCGCAAGGTTTGCAGCAGACGGGGCCTGAGCATAACGATCTGTGCAACGATCTGCGTAATGACCAGTTTTGCGACAAATTTGACAAGTTAGTGTATAAGATTTTCTGGCCTTACCACGATAGAAACCGGCCTGACCACGACGACCAGCAGTAGACGGGAAACGTGAGTCACCCCGAGTTGATTGTTTGGGGCGGAAAGAACCGGAGTCAGATTGTTGAGCCACAAAAGCCGGCATCGAAGGCGCGACATCCAAAGAGCGAGAGAATTGCTCGAAATTTAGTGCTTGATGAACAAGGTCGCGAAAGGAAGGCATAGGAGACATCGCCATGCGAGTGTCAGAGAACCCGGCAAATCGAGGACCGAGACCGCCCATAAACCAATAACTTTTGTCGGTTTCATCAACCGGACGACCAATCGAGGCAAGTTGGTCACAAAGCGACCGAAACTTACGGGAGTACTCGTCCACGGACTGAGATMCGCGACGAAGAGAGATGATTTCATTGCGYAGATGATTGACACGAGAAGGCGAAGAGTGGCTGAAGGCCGATTCCAAGGCCAACCAAACCGATCGGGCGGTGGAGCAACCGATAACTTCAGCCATAGCTTCCTCCGAGATAGACGCCTGAAGAAGACTTAGAATTTTCTAATCTTTCTCAAACCAAGCAAGGTATTCCAGATTGGAAGCAGAAACGGTGTCTGTGGTAATAAACTGGGCAGGGGCGACGGCAACCCCATTAATATGGGAGATAAGATCATGAGAAGTAAAAACGGGAACAAGTTGATTCTTCCAAATGAAAAAGTTTGAAGAGTTTAGTTTGATGGTGATGAGATGCACAATAGCGTGCATCGGAATTGCTTGAGGAGTGGGGGAAGAAGCCATGAACGGCGATGAAGAGAAGAGAGAAAAATAAAAATTTTGGGAGGAGGGTAGGGTTTAGGTGAGTAAGGCTGATACCATGTGAGAATTGGTATAAGATCACCGTTATTTTGGTGGTAGAAAGAATCAACTATATAAAGAGTATTACAACCGATATACAAGAAAAGTACATAAAATACAATAACTACAATTAACTAAATAAGCGTATTAGGCGTGATGTAACTTATTTCCTTTTAATTAGTATTTATAAATCAATAAATACATGTTCAGAATAAGCATAAATAAACTAAGACTTTACATTTTTTTAGTCTTGAAAAATAAGAGTTAGTTGAATTTAATAACATTGTTGTGTCACAAAAAAAAAACTCTAATAAAATTAGCTTAGTCTTAGTATAGGCTTTTAATTGATATACCAAAGAGTGAGATAATCGGCGAGCTGACTACCGAGACACTAAGGAAGACAGTAACAACCTGACTTTAGGATATCATCGAAGTTCACAAACCTCTCATTAATCGCAACTGTCAATTGGTCGACTTGAATGCAGCAAAATCAATGAGCTTTTCACATCCTCCTTGTTAGAAATAATAGAATTCTCATGCTTCACTCTAAATTTTGAAAAGAAAAGGAAAAACATTTGAAGAAAGCACGAATAGATATAAGAACAATTATATAGAGATGATTTAAATATGAGGGATTACATATGCATTTCTTTTTATGAACTTCTCATTAAATAATAGTTCAAATATTGTAAAGAGGGGAAAATTTAAAAAAGAAAAAAGAATGAAAAAAAGAAAGAAATTTTGCCTAAATTTAAAGTTCAAAACCAAAATATTACCCGCACGCACGTTTCATTTCATTCTTCCATCGCTCCACCTTGCGCACCCCAAAACTCCTCTACCACCGCCTGCCGGACGAAATAAAGCCAGAGAGCACTCGATTCCTCATCTTCCTATTACATTCCTATTACACTAGAATATTCACAAATAGCTAAACCCTATGCACAATAAGCATCAGAATGTGAAAAATGCCATCCTTAAATACATTAGAAAGAAACTACAAAAGCAAAATGATTAATGTGAAAATAAATTAAAATGATGTACCCGACAATAACTCATATGATACAATCAACATCATCCATGCAAAATGTCTCACTATCAATAGTTGTTACATGTCTAAGCACACAGAAACTAACCAAAGTAAAACGCAATCTCATTTTCTCACATCCATTTCCAAAAAAATTGAAAGCTTACGGAGCTACTAAAATACTATATTTGTCATCTGAATTAACCACAAGCTGACACATCATTCATTGTATCAACAACATTAACAAATCGTGTGAATTTCGATGAAGGGAACCTTAAATTAGACTTATTGACACAAAACTTGGAGTATTAACTACCAAGAAACACAAGCAAAATATGCATCTCAAATCTTTGCAAATTTACATATTCATATTCATCTTAGCATGCTGGTAGCATTTTAATCACATTTTATTAATTATACATTTTTTCCTTACACCCAATAATTTATGGTGCACTTGGGTTTTGAGATTATTTTGATTTCTTTTTTTAAATTTATACTAGTCACACAAGTTCCCTCTTTCTCTCTCAATCTCTCAATCTCTCTCTCTTTCTCTCACTAATTGTTTTAATCAATTTTTTATTAAAAATAATTACATTCAACCAACAATTATTTATTACATACTATTCCATAAATTTTGCTCCTCCCGTCCTGTTTAATTTGTCATATCGTATTTTAGAAGTTCTTTTGGCACATTCTATCCATCACATTTACATTTTCAAGATAGAATTAATATTATTTTTTTGCTTTTTCAATAAAAATAAAATGTTACTTTACTAATTTTACCTTGGAGTACTAATTACAAAGAAAAAAAATATGCATCTCAAATCTTTGTAAGTTTACATATTCATATTCATCTTAGCATGTTGGTAGTAGCATTTTAACTTGTACTGATAAGGCTGGGACTAATTGAACTCATGCTGATTTCTCCTCTTCTCACATTTCTTTAATTAAACACATTGCTTCCTCACACCCAATAATTTATGGTGCGCTTGGATTTTAAGATTATTTTGATTTCTTTTTTTAAATTTATACTATTCACATGAGTTCTCTCTCTCTCTCTCCCACCAATTACTTTAATCAATTTTTTAATAAAAATAATTAAATTTAACCAACAATCATTTATCACGTACTATCCCATAAATTTAACCAACAATCATTTAATCTGTCGTATCGTATTTTAGAAATTCTTTTGGTATATTTTATATTTTCAAATAGAGAATAAATATTATTTTTTTACTTTTCCAATAAAACTTAAATGTTACTCTATTAATTTTACTTTCCCCCTTTATTATTTCACACTTTTAGTTTTTGTAAACAAAAAGATATTAAGTCATTTGGCAAATATAATCATAACACCAATCACCTTTCTTAATATGCGTGAAAGGATCAATTACGGCATATAGAATGGGACGGAGAGGAGTACTATTATTCCTCTCATAACTACCAATTATTTTCAATTATTATTTCACTATTAATCTTTAAATCAATTTCAATCATTACATTTTATCTTATCTCAAAGTTTCTTATTCTACTTTCTGAAGATTCATCGCTATTCTTTCTTATTTCAAAAATGAAAACATATACATGCACACATTTAAATTTTCTGAATAAGTTATATATATAGGAAATGACTACAGTGCCGTGAAATCACCATACCTCCTAACCCCCCTACATTTACATTCATTAATCTTACCATTATCCATAACTAACTTTTAATCTAATGGTTCTGATTAAGTGGTGAATGGTACCTTCACGGCACCGTAGAAGTCCCCATATATATATCTGTCTCTTATACACATCTAGATGTGTATAAGAGACAGCTATATATATATCACACACACACACACCTGTCTCTTATACACATCTAGATGTGTATAAGAGACAGCCCCAGTATATTTTGAAGGATATTTTCTACTTTTCTGTGCCCCAAAATTGTTGTTTCGTTGTCCAGGATTCAGACAAACTCAGATTTCAATTAAGAATATGACATCCTTCAGTGAAGTTTGTATGGCATAGAAGACTTGAATTGAACTGCCTAACAAATAATTTTGATTAATTTTGATTGTCTAGCAAGCATAAAAGTACTATCAATAATCTTCTTTTTCTTCTTATTCTAGTTTTTACATATCTTTATTTTATAATATTATTATGACAATCTCTTCTCGTAATACTAATACTATTTGAAAATTTCGTTAAGCACTAGGATTTCACGAAATAAAGTTACTCGCGATATTGAAAAAATGGTTGATGAGTATAGGTTGAATTTGATTTTCATATTTGATAGTTTGTCTTGTAATGTCTCTATATATTTGGATATTTGAATGGAAACTCAACATAATAATAATTATATGGGAATTACATGTTATTGGATTATTTCGTTAAGCACTAGGATTTCACGAAATAAAGTTACTCGCGATATTGAAAAAATGGTTGGTGAGTATAGGTTGAATTTGATTTCCATATTTGATAGTTTGTCTTTTAATGTCTCTATATATTTGGATATTTGAACGGAAACTCAACATAATAATAATTATATGGGAATTACATGTCATTAGATTGATAACTCTTGGACTATACAAAAATGTTTGATTGCATGTAGAGAGCTTAATAGTTCACATACCATGGTAAATATTTCGAGCAAAATATCCACTATTTTATTCGAGTATCATTTAGGTAGCAAAAGTTTTTCAATTTTATTTGATAATGCCGCCGCTAATATGGCTAGTTTAGAAAATCTAAAATATTTTTTGTCAACCTTCTGTTGGCGGTAAATTTTTTCATGTTAGATGTATTTGTCATATTTTGAATTAATGTGTTAAAGGTGGTTTAACTACTTTTAAATATAATATTGTTCCAATTAGGAGTGCAGTATTTTATATTGTATGTTGAGGAATTTATTCTTGGCAATAATTCCTAAATTGTGTTTAGGATTTGTTTTTAGGATTTTACCAAATTTAGGATTTTAGGTTGTCTATTTAAGACACAAGAACTCCTAATACTTGGAATTACTTGACGCACGGATTTTTTGAGAGATCAAGACGCACGGAATTCTTGTGAGAAGGACGCACGACGCAAGACGCAAAGAAGAAGAACACGAAGAAGTGATATCTACTTGGAGCCAACGTTCGTGATAAACAAAATCTTTGAAGTTGCGTGACCGACGAAGAAGATCTTGACATTCCGGCAACAAGTATTTAGTATCAAGTTTCTTGATATTTAGTTTTTATATATTACTTTATATTTTGTATTGAACTTAAAAAGAAAGTAATATAGTTTTCGGGTTTGTACCCCCAAGTTCACAAGTACTTTTACTTGTGAACTGAATTTGTTTAATCGTGTTCTCATATTTTAATTTCCGCTGCATAAATTTAATTTACTCTTGTCAATGTTGTTAACTGATGTTGGTAACATTGATTAACAACATCGTGAATCTGAGAATTATTTTTATATCCATACACTTTCTAATTATACATTGTAAAACACAATTCGGTTGCAAAAAAAATGACAAAAATATTGCTGAAACAAAGGTTTGCATCCAAAAAACTTTTCAATTGATGTGTCAAATCGTTGTAACTCGACTTATAAATTGCTTAATGATTCGTTTGAATATAGAGAAGTACCGTGTGTGTTTTTTGCTATCAAAATGTCGATTTCGTTTTATTTTCCAATGCGTGGGATGATTGTTATAATATGATGTTCCTTTTAAATTTAACGACGCAGCCGTGACTTTATTTGGTATTTATTATCATACATCCACACTACTTCTTAATCAATGTATTCAAATTATACTTATTAGTAATTATGAGAAGATTTTTGTATCATCAATAATTCACGATGATTAAAGATTTCTATTATATACTTGTGAGTACAAGAGATACAGCAAGTAAGTCCGTAACAAACGGAGAATAATTAGGAAAATACAATCAAAAAAATATTGACCAAAAATACAATGTCAAACCAATATCTTTAACCTTATTACCCCCCGTCAAGCGCTGCGTGGGATGAAGACAAACGCAAAGCTTGGAGCGTAGAAACTCAA
>BMAC01000091.1:1142498-1161815 GCA_014905375.1 Phtheirospermum japonicum
TTGAGTTTCTACGCTCCAAGCTTTGCGTTTGTCTTCATCCCACGCAGCGCTTGACGGGGGGTAATAAGGTTAAAGATATTGGTTGACATTGTATTTTTGGTCAATATTTTTTTGATTGTATTTTCCTAATTATTCTCCGTTTGTTGAGTTTCTACGCTCCAAGCTTTGCGTTTGTCTTCATCCCACGCAGCGCTTGACGGGGGGTAATAAGGTTAAAGATATTGGTTGACATTGTATTTTTGGTCAATATTTTTTTGATTGTATTTTCCTAATTATTCTCCGTTTGTTGAGTTTCTACGCTCCAAGCTTTGCGTTTGTCTTCATCCCACGCAGCGCTTGACGGGGGGTAATAAGGTTAAAGATATTGGTTGACATTGTATTTTTGGTCAATATTTTTTTGATTGTATTTTCCTAATTATTCTCCGTTTGAGTAAGTCCGTAACAAACGGAGAATAATTAGGAAAATACAATCAAAAAAATATTGACCAAAAATACAATGTCAACCAATATCTTTAACCTTATTAGTAATCTATTACTCGATTCGTCTGAATTGGGTGAATGTATTGCTGGTATGTTGAGTAAATTGGTCAAATATTTTCTCTACATTCCCGATATTTTTTTGATTGCAAAAATTTTAGACCCGGATTATCAACTCGAAGGTTTAGAAAATTTACTTACAGTTATTATGAAGCATTAGGATTTTTTTTACAAAATTCAAATATTGAGATTCATAACCCCTTAACTTGTGCTCACCAGGCAAAACAAATTTTACTCCATCTTTCTCATGAATACAATCAATCTTCTAGTAATGTGAATGTGTCACCTTCCCCCACCACTTCTAATGTAAGACCATTGTTCAACGACTCTTGACAAGTTCTAACCCCATATACGAGGTTAATTGAGGATACTAAGCGAAAACGGCAAAGGGCTAGTGCTAGTTTAACAATGAAATTAGAAAATTATTTAGGGACTTTTGAATCGGGAAGCATCCCGAAAAAGCCCGATGGTAGTATCGATCTTGTACAACTTTGGTCAAAAGTGGTCACTATTTTTTCTACACTCACTAGGATTGCCAAGGAGGTTCTCGCTGTTCCTATTTCAACAGTTTCCGTTGAACAAGCCTTTAGTACGGGAGGCTTTGTGTTAGATGATCGGCGGTCTAATCAATTATCCAAAAATCTTGAAATCAAATGTTAATGAATGATTGGGTTAAAGTTGAAAAACGAGAACAAGAACTGCAATTGGATGAAGGTGGATGAAGGTGAATAGAGCGACCATTATGATACCACTTCTGGAAGCAACGACAACGACGAATGTACGAATACGAGCCTCCTCCATTATCCACATAACGTAGGTAAAGAACTACGTGGATTTTGATTCTTCTACGGAGATACATAGATAAGTTAATTCTAATATTAAAAGTTAAAATTTTTAATTTTAATTTTTAATATTAGAATTAAAATCAAGTCCTTTTTTTAAACTCATTTTTCTTTAAAAAATCGAACTGAGTGGACTTTGATTCCTCTACGAGGATACGAAGGCAAGTTAATTATAATAAAAGTTAAATATTTTTACTTTTAATTCCTAATATTACAATTAAAACTAAGTCCTTTTTAAAAAAATATATATTTTAAACTTTTTACTTCAAAATTTTAATTATTCAAAATTTATTTAAATTCTCATCTATTTATCTCATTCTAATTTTATTTAATTTTCTCATTTATTCATCTCAATTATTCAAGTTTTATTTAAACTTTTAGTTCATTTAAGTAAAGGGGAAGAAAATCCGGTTAACCAAAAAATCGGTAGTTAACTGTCGGTTAACCGACCTAAACCGTAACCATAACCAGTTCACCGTCGGTTCGGTTATGGTTTAAGTTTGACCGGTTATTTTAATCGACGGTTTGTAAACACCGATGAAAAAACTAGTCGATTATAACCGTTTTAACATCTCTAATTCAATATATTAAATTAGTTTTTAAGGGGAGGGGGACTCTCGAGTGTCGCCGTTAGTTTGAAATTTAATATCAAATCTAATCTAATTGGTTTTACAATGTAATATCTTGATTGTTTCTTTCATACGGTTTACTTGAAAATGTGCAATGCATAGATTCTAAATGGGATATCACTTATCTAATAAACAAATCATACGTACAAACACTTTCTACCTAATAAACTTTAACATTGCGTGAAAATAATTCATTCAGATTAATTTGATAAAGGAAATATGTGTAGCCGTGTAGACTGCAACTCATTTCCGCTTATCTTCTGATTTACCAACAAGAAAGCGACGGGATATTGAAGAGAAATATATCCCACATCGATAAATGAGTTTTCAAGCAATGGGGAATGTGCTATAAAGTGGGTCGGAGGGTCGCAGAGCTACATACTTACCTGGACGGGGTCAATGGGTGATCAACAAGGCCCATGGCCTAGGTTGGCGACCTCCATTGCACTTTGGAGGGGCGCCCGCCTAAGGTCGGCCCAAGTGGTCGAGCCTACGTCATAATTTGTGKTAGAGGGGGCCTGCGTCCGCGCGGCCCCTGCCCAAGTCTAGTTCAATGTGTTTACTAGCCTGCTATCGCGGCCCAATAACCCGTGCTGTCAGCTTGTACATCATTTAATGGAAGTATTAATATAAATTTATTATTTTTGCCATAATATACCAACCAATCATTGATAATTCAATTTATATTTAAAGACATAATAAAAAAATATTTATGACATATTTATACTAATCCATTACCCACGATTCATTAAATTTTACGATAATTTTTTTCTTGTGAAGCGTTATTAAGCACCAACTTATTCAATTCTCACACATCATACCACACGCACTTAAAAAACATGATATCATTTGTTTACATATTATAACCATGCTCATAAATTATGCTACCTTTTCTTAATGCTATACGTTACTAGCATACTACAAATTTAATTTCGATCAATAAGACCTTATATCGACTTGTTTACACAAACTATTTAACATTCGTCCTAGCACGTGGTAGCATCTTAGCCACTTATTTTTTAATATAAATAAAATACAATGCTTTCTCTTAGTTCCCCATGCCATGCCCCTCAAAATAAAATAAAGCTTCAAAATGCATGTGGGACAAATGTGCAGAGCAGAAATGACAGTACAATGAACTATCGTTTCAGAAAAAAAGAAAAAGAAAAAAGAAAAGACAGTAGAAAAAAAATGTGGTGAGTACACAAGGACAAAAGTACGTTGGCTTGTCAATAACAAAGCAAGAACGTGGGACAATAAAACCAAAACTATTGCAGAAGATAGACAACTGTATATTTTATTTTTTTTTATTGAAAAGTGAAAATGCCCTTTTTTGTTGTCACATGACTCACATCCCATACTTCAAAATTCAAGAATATTTCTCCTCTCAAACATTTCAAAACTCACCGCATTTCAGAAATTTCAAACTTTTGCAATAAGTGTTAATTTTACTTTTTTGTTTATAATTTTTTATTTATTCAATTTATTGGTTCAATCATGCCACAACAATCAGCAAAATATGAACCCACTAAATGCACAAAAATCCCAAAACACAAAAACAACAACAATAATAATATGATTGAGTCAAGAAATTCCATTACTGAAAATTCAGAGAAGAAGAAGAAATTTGTGTTTGTGAAATTTAAAGGGTTGGGATGTAAAGGGACCTCATTGCCAGCATCAACGCCCGCAATCATACGGTCAGCAGCTGAGTGGGAAGCTAATAAGAGAGCAAGAAATCAGAATCAGAAGAGGAGAAAAACAAATAAAAACCCAAGAAATCAAGAAAATGTTGCGGTTGATTTTCCTGATGTGTGTTGTGCTCCTCCAGGGATTGGCATTGCTTCTGATTTTGCACCCAGAGCTAGGAATAATATTGCTTCAAGGTCTGATCACAGAAAGGTATATTATATTATGACAAACCGATGTCATATTATTATTATTATTTTATTTTTTTTTGCTGATTTTCAGAAAATTGCTCATTTCTTGCTTGGATGTGAACTATGTTGTTTTTAAAGGAAAATAACTTGTATGAAAAATATTTGAGTAATAGTTGCAAAGGTAATTGAAACTTGCATGACATATTTTAAAATTTTCTAAGTACATGAATAAAATTTATTAAAAAATTTCAATTTAAATATTAAATATAAATTTATTTAATAATAACAATAAGTAATAATAGTGATTAATCATCGATACAAGACAAGAATTAAGAATACGTCATTTTTTGAATTTTTGAATTTTAAATTTTAAACTATGTAATTATCACAATTTCTTATATCGTATAACACTGAACTAGTAAATTGGAAAAGTGTTTCATTAGTTCGTAGAATCGAATTAAATATAATAATTGTGTAGAATCAGATGCACAATGTTGTACCTTTTAAATAAATGTGCACAAAGCTGTAGTATTTGTTTGTAGAAATTCAAACAGATACATTAATTATATGCTGATTATATTATGCATAAATCACATTTTTTTTTAATAACGTGATCGAAGAGATATTTCTCAGTTTTACCGACTCATTCTTGTTATATTATTAGCATTCTCGTGAAGCTAGGAGAAATGAAGCTGATTTTCCATCAATTTGGTCCAGTGTTAGAGCCTCCAGAACTAATAATCATCAATCCGCAGGAGAAATCATAGAGGTTTGACTTAAAATCGTGCTTCTATTCGTTACACTTTTAGACATTTATTGAAGAATTTTCACTTTGCAAATCATTCACTTCCATATTCTGTATAATCACTTATATGATGGTTCTTCTTGGTTCTGATTGGTTAGGTTAAAGTCAATTACAAAACTATTTATGAGTTTAGCCTACAAATTGGAAATTCCGGTTATCTTTCATAATTACAAATAGCCCTTAATGTGTGTATTTTGTAACTATGCAAGATATGATTTAAGTTCCCAAAAAAATAAATAATAATAACTAGCCTTTGGGTTATTTGACATGGCTAGAGTTAAATTAGCATGAAAATGAAAATTGAAAAATGAATGCAGATGATGATGTCCCAACAACCAATGTTGCCTGGACGACACGATCGATACCGAGGCTGGAGACTTAACGTCGACGATATGTCATATGAGGAGCTGCTTGATTTGGGTGATAAGATTGGGTATGTGGGGACTGGATTGCAAGAGGAAGAGATAGTTAGATGCCTGAGGAAATTCAAACACTTCAATTTTGATTCTACTTCATTGCTTGTGGCTGATCAGAAAGATTGGAAATGTAGCATTTGCCAAGTATGTTTTTTTGCTATTTTGCTTTCAATCTCCTTATGTTTTTTATTCATTTTTCTTAATTTAATAATCATCAATTTATATTTTTTGCAGTTATTTATTAGTGTTGTCTTACTACTACAGAATGTCAGCAATCACTAAATTTAAAAAAAAAAAAACGTGTAATATAATATGACACACATCAATTATATTCTAAGAGTAAACATCAGTAATGATCACAATCCCATTAGTCAGTTGAGTTGAAAATATAGCTAAAGACAGACAAACTTGATAATTAGTGGTGATAATCATGTTTGTTCTATTCATGCAGGAAAAATGTAAAAGGGGTGATGATATTGGAGCATTGAATTGTGGTCACCATCATCACATACAATGCATAAAGCAATGGCTCCTACACAAAAACACTTGTCCCGTCTGCAAATCTGCTGTCATGCCCGACAGGTCTAATTGAGGGAGGGTGCATGTTATGTTTCTTGATTTTTTTTTTTTCCTTCTTTTTTCTATTTGTTTGTTTTTTTTCCTGGAAACAATGATAATCCAGATGTAGAAATTCATTCCACTCGGTATGAACCCTACACTTGAAGGCGTGTTTGAAAACTTGGGCTTAGCAATGATATTTGCACGACTATGGCATGAGTTCTGTTTTCGTAAATCATTTCTAAATCCATTGACTAATGCAAATACTTCCCTTGAGCTTTATCCTAATTAAAACAAAATGTAATCTTTCAAAATCATTGTTTTTACCTCATGAACACAAGTTTCTATTTTATAAATTGCACCTTGAGAGCATCAAAGGACTATCTGAAATTTGAAAATATATTATTATCTAATTGGGGTAGTTTTTGTAGTCATCCCTAACAAAATCCCAATTCAACAGTCTTATACTTGTCATTACATACAAGCTTTCGTGAAGAAGAAGATACATGTGACAAAACACATAAAACAAAAGAAACTACAATGCATCAAAAGACAATGAATTCATGTCATTTATACAAATTCACATGCTTATATCCACTTTACAATAGCTGGCTGCGTCAAAGGGAACAAGAAAATACCAAAGGGAACAAGAAAATACCAACACCGAAACTAGAAACGAAAGAACAAACTTAAAACTCATGAGCAGCTTTTGTGTACGAATTAACTCAGAGCATTATACAGGATCCCTGCAACATGAAAGTTGGTAGACATTTAAAACATCTACTTAATTCATATTTTGGTTAATTACCATAACCACCCCTGAGGTTTTGCCTAACTACCAAAAAAATTTTTTACGAATGTTGACATTCGTTTTTAGGTTACTTACCACACTACAAAAATATAATACAACGGGCTACTTAATTTTTTTTAAAAATAATTGTTTTTTTTTTGGTTTGTAATTAAGCTGAACCTCAAAGGGTAGTTTGTAAATTTGTAATTAACCCTCCGAATATCTGTAAATGATAGGATGTTAAGAGCTCACCTGCATAGTTGACTCGGCTAAGGGATTCATCAGAACACCATAGTCAATAATTTAAAGACAACGATGTAATAATTCCCAAAAAAAAGTCCAAATCGCCTACGATTATTGATCCGAGTCATGACGGCTTAGAAACTCGATTATACAGGGGTATATTTGTTCCACAGCCTGCCAGACAATTAGATAAGTTAAAGCCACCAAGCCTGAGTCAACAATTTTTTAAAACAAAGCCTAATTTAAAAAAAAAAAAGAAAGAGAGAGAGAGAGAGAGAAGAAAAAGTGAACCATAAAATTTACACGCACCATTCGCCCTCCGACCAGGTCATAATGAGCATAATGTGGACCGTCCGGTTCTCCAAATACTTTATACGTGACCAAGTGCTCGGGAATAAGCTTCACAGTATCTGCTCGACATATTTGGAAAAGCGATAATTATAAAAATTGCTAATAAGAGTTTTAGGCTCACAGAACATAAGTGTGGCTAGTCGAAGCAGGGCAAGAAAACAAACCGTGTACGGCTTCGATTGGACAAATCAAATCCCGATCTCCAGCAATCGCTAAGACGGGAACATTGCTTTTATGGAGATGATCCTTGTACAAAAAAGTTTCCACTTCTGTCTCGGAGCCCCCCTTCCCGGAAAGCAGTCGTCAGCTGCAATAATAGTTTAGCAGGAATAGTACCTGAAAAGGGTAAAAATAAAATTAATCAGATTGTAATTGTTACTTTGTATTACCAATCACGAGTTCATAATTAATTGTTTTTGAAACAAATTCATTGAGGTTCATATGGATAGAAGGATACGGATTTGAAGAGAGGATTTCAAATGACTCCACCTAAGATGGGTTCTAAAATCCACCACAATAATTCAGAGGCAAACTCCTGTAATGCCTCTCAGGTACCCTAAAAACTAAATATTAAAATTTAAAAATTATATATATATATATATATATATATATCCAAAAGACCTAAAAAAAAGTGCCATTCAAAAATGAAGGGAAAAAAACTAAAAATCCTAAAAATCCACTAAAAATAATTTTAACACACACACAAAACAGGAAAACTCTATGAAAAAAAAAACACTATAAAAGAACCCTGAAAAACTAAAAAAAACAAAAATTTGGGCCCCGCCTAACAAATGAACTTCGTTAGGCGGGTGTATAAAAGTTTTTTGTCAATAAGTAAAAAAATGGTAAAAAATAAATATATTTCCCCACTACAATATATTGGTGGAACTACTCTAGAGATTAACATTTAGATTGGAGATCAAATTAAAACAGTTGAAATATTTTGCTGAGTGAAAGTACAGAAACGCCCTTGACTCACAGAAATTGTTTAGAATCAGCTTCTTCAAGAGTTCCGGGTGCATCATATCCTGTGCTGATATCAGGTCATTCATCCACGATAAGACATAAGGTGGCCGGGAAGAAAGAGGATAAGCTGCAGATAGCAATGCTCCTAAAGGAATGACGGGCAGCATTAAGAGCCTGTGCAGGATCAGCCTGCAAAACAGAACACATTGTATTACGTTTCTACACAGGGATGACATAAAAAATTCACATTTGACATAGAGGAGCTGGATATAGAAGACTGTAACGTACGAGGGGAATAAGCAGTTTTGAGTGTTGACTTAGATGATGTGTAGTCAAGTGATGAGGCCAATGTAACAACAGCAGCTAATCCAGGATCTCTTCCTTCTGAACCTTTTTAACATCAACATGCAATTAAAAATTGAAAAAGAACAAAGACATAATGAAATGTGTTATAACTAAGATATGACTATGGATACGAAATCGTTGAAATATCATGATTACACATATAGATGATAAAAGCCTTCAAATGGTCAGATAATTAATCACTAGTCTACACAAATCAGAGCCCGACAACAACAACAAGAAAAAAAAAAAAGAAGATGATATTTGACTAGATCAAAGTATAAAAGAACAGCAAAATTTTAATGACCAACTGTATAACCAATAATGAATTACCACGCTAGTAATCTCAGAATGCAATGAAACAAAAGTAACTTATAACTAGAGTGATCCGAAAATATTATTATTCTGCAGAAGAGAAGGAAAGGACGAAAACCAGTTTACACTTGAAAATTTACCTTAAAAATAATGCCTTGGGAATTAGGAAAAGCAATTTTTTTTTTTTTTTAAATACGTGCAAGTAGCAATCAACATCATCCACTCAACAGGGAATCGAACTTACTGTATCGCGATAGCATGGCATATAGCAAAATACCCCCCATGGAGTGACCAATTGCAAGTAACCGGCCATCCTTTGGTTTGGTTTGGGCCCGTATATATTCCATCTATGAAAACGGTCCAACGAGAGAAAACGCAGTGTATTAGTGTTAAATGAAAAGACAGTAACTCCAAAATACAATGCCATAAGGTGCCATATTTTTTCTTCAGAAAAAAAGAAGTAAATTAATTAAACGTTTACAGCATGCATGGCCCATCACCAAAGAGAAACGTCACCTCACCACAGCAGGAATATCCTCTTCCAAATAATGATCAAAGTCCCAATCATATTTGATGATCAAGTCCAGTTGCTTCTGAAAATCATCCACCGTCGTTGATAGGCGCTCTTGCAGATCAAAAAAGCTGAGGTGAAAACAGAACGTTGACCTTCGTCAATGATATCTACCAGCTTTTGGCTTAATTCCTTGATCTGTCCAGCTACACCAGAGTTTTGCTTTGTTTCCAGCAAACTTAAGAATTTCGCCCTTATCTCGCTAAAGCGAACGCGTGTAAAGGTATCCTCCAAGAGTTTCGATATTTGATCAAAAAATTTACCGGACATAATCTTCGACTGGCCTTCACTGAGAAATCCAGAAGGTCCTTCTGACAGGCGTGTAAAAGTTTCCGACACTTCTGTCACGAGCCTTGGCTCGTCTGATGGTTTTGTAACCTCGGATGGTTCATCGCTGGCCACAGCTGTCTCGGGATTTTCCGAGTTAATCTGGGCAATGGATGACAGCTGGTCTGCAGAGAGAGTCTCGTTGGTCACATTATCTGCAGCAACTTCCATTTTTTCAGAAATTTCATGAGCCGATTTCTCAACTTCCTTACAATCCGAGCCTTGCATACTCAACCCAGCTCCTCTGACTTCTAGAACCCAAGTATCGAATCCTTGGCCACACATGTAACGGCAAAAGAAGACTGCAAGAGTGATTGATAGAAAGCAGATGTTATAATTATTGTTATTAGTTTTTGTTTAGCTTCAATCTCATTCAAGGATAAGAGGTAATAGGAAAATCGCTATAGCATTACTATAAATTCAAGTCCAAGCATGCAATCAGAATCCCATAAAATATAAGATACTAAGTTTCATGCTTAATCATGAAAATCAGTTTTAGTTCCACATCGATTTAGGACTTTCACTGAGTAGTTTGATTATTTATGTGACACATCCACAAACATCTTTTCCTTGAAAAAGTGCCAACTATATTTATCATCCAATCAAAGATAATTTTGTAACCTCACACACTTCAAAAAGAGAGCAGATGCGTGTGTAAACATGTAAACTAAGCATTCTAATATAAGATGATCGCATAAATACTTCCCCAAAATAAAATAATTTCTCTTTAACCGTAACAGGAAAATGCCCACTGGGACACAATTCAGTTATTAAACCATCACAACTCCATCTTGCAATATCCACAGATAAGTAATCATACGAAGTCAAAGAAAATTAGCACAACGATCCAATTTTTAAATGATACTGCATGTGCATGTATAGAACACAAGTAAACTAACCCCAGGAGACAGATCATATCCAATGGCATTTGTTCCGACACCAGACAACAGCAGCAGTGGATGATTTCTCGGTGGAGCCTGCTTCCAAATAAAAACATTTCCAAATTAATTTCACAACTTAACAGACGATTCTCGAATTTCAATTGCCTTCACGGTTAAAATGTAATCAAAGTCTGCACCAGCGCATCTCTAATTCAACAATGTCTATTTTAAATCATAGTATTTATTTAATTCCTCTGTCAAGTACACAAAAAGCTTCCAATCTAAACCGTGAATCACATAGAGCAAAATGCATAGAGGTTCTTACAAGAGTTTCCCAATTGAATGTCGAATCTAACAAATATACAGTCACTACCAACATTCTCTTATACAATACGCTACATGGACAGCAAAAATGCGAAACAGTACCTTCGGCGACGGATTATAGCGCGCCAGAGCGCGAGCCGCCAGTCCGAGTTTTTGACGGTGACGTAGTGGAGCTCGTCGGCCGTGCATATCGACGGTTTACTCGGAAGCTTCTCGGCATCGGCGGATTGAGACTCGTTAGTCGAGAACGCTCTGATTCTCACAGTTTCGAGCGTCAGGCGGTGAAATGTCGCGGCGCGTGGGGAGGACGAAGCGATTGTGGGGGAGGAGGCGGTGGTGGTGGTGGCGGCGGAAAGCGGCGGTGGCGAGGTGAATCGCCGGATTTATGTTGGATTTGGTGATTACCATAGTTGATTAGTTCTGTAGCAGTTATTGAAGAATCTTGGATTTGATTAAAGTTTTTTTGGTTTTTTTTTCCTTCTTTCAGTTTATTATTATTTTGTTTATTTGAGTAAATAGCTTTATTTAGTATTCACTAGTAGTAATAATTAGAGGAGGTTCCTTGGAAGGGGTGGGGAAGGATTGGGATAAAGGTACACGTCATAATGCCTCCCTACTTCACAGCAATGTTTTAAATTAGAGGTGGCAAACGACGGGCTGAGTCAATTTTTCTTCGGCTCGTGTCAAAACCGGGTTAAACCGTTCAATTGAGGGTGCCAATTAGTCCGGAGTTTTTCCATTTCAACTAATAATAAAAAGAGTAGTGCTATCCGGATCAATTTGATCCGGATCAGTAGTATTAATTCACACTCTATATATACAAAAAGACATTTTTAGTCCTTTGTCTTTTTTTTAACTTCAAATTGACTGAAGTGGCAGAAACAGTTTTCCTCCCTTTTTAACAAATAATTCTCAACTCATAATAAATACCACCATTAATTAACATCTATGGAATGAAAAGAAGAAAAGTTAATTCAAAAAATGATAATACAACATTTCCTATTGCTAAATGAACGTTGTATTTTCTTATTGCTAAATTTTCTTGAAATAAATAAAAGCGAATATGGATTAGTTTGACATATCCTATTGCTAACTTAACGTGTCTAATCTGTCACAATTATACAATATTTGGCGATTTTTTTTTAATAATTAAAACACTCCTTATAATTTTTTTATTTTATTTTTATTGCTTTTTTACCTAATTAAATTCGAAAAAGATTAATGTTTACAAATAAGATCCGTCTTTTTTCAATTTTTTTCATTCTTTTAATTTTAATTTTTTTCCTTTTAATTGAATTTCATCGATTATTGTGAATGAGTTTGTAATTATTTTATATGATTAATTGAAAATAAAATTAGTACAATTTAATATTTAAAAGAAATAAATATATTTATAATTATTTATATTACAAATGTGTCTTAGCCGTGCCGTGTTATTAAGTGTGTCCTCGTGTCTTGTCTTATAGTGTCCTGAACCCGTATCGTGCCATTGCAATTGAGCGAACTAAATGAGTTGATAACATATTCACCATCGATCAATCACCTTTTATACTAAACAACTATTGATAGTTGATTGAGCTCTTGTTGGGTAAAAGCTATTGATTGTACAATTTTTCTAATAAGCTGATATGTGATTGAAAAAAATTTATTGACTAGAATATATTTTTACAAGTAGTATAAAAAATATTAATATAATTATTTTGTTATAATCGCTTGAATTTTTTCTCTTTTTCTTTTTTTTTTTCTTTTTTACCTTTATAAATGTTTTTATTGTTATTATCATACATTGGTTCATTATTACTTTATATTTCCTTATTTTTCATGTATATTATTTTAGTATTCTCAATCATATTTATATTGGTAAATTAATTTCAATCGGCTAACTTACCAAATAGTAATTTAAATCATTTAACATTTTCCGGTCATTAATTATATGCTCTTCAAATCGTTTCAAACAAATAAACCATATATGTGTTAATTATATATTCTCATTATTGTTCAATTTTGCTTAAGTATTGATTTGATTTTTTTATAAGCATTCTACATGACTGAAAAATAGAATTCTAAATTATATAATATAATATAATATTAAATTGTCTTTAATGCGCATATCGGGTTAGTTTCACACACAGACACAAAGACTTGTGTCGATCTTCGATTTTTGGTCGTAAAAAATTTGGTTAATTCGGTCGATTTCGTTCTGGCTACCTATTACCCGATATAACCGAACTGACCGAATTACATATTTTAATTACATATAATACATATAATACATTATATATATATATATAAACTTTTATGGGCTAGAAAATTGGAAATTCAAAAAAAAAAAGTTTAAATCGGTTTCTGCCCGAAATCGACCAAAATCGAACGAAATATTCTGGTTTGGTCAATAATCGGTTTTACAATTATTTCGGTCGATTCGATCCGACTGACGACCAAATTCGGTCAATTTGATTTTTACTATTGATCGACTAAACCGATCGATGCACACACACACACACACACACACACACACACACACACACACACACACTATAGAGTTGTTGATTCAGTTATTAACCGGTCGGTTAATTAACTGGTGGTTAGTAACCGACGTTTAACCGAACCGGTGGGTAAACGCCGATTTTTTTTTAATAAAATTTGAAAAACTAGCCGTTATAACCGCCGGTTAAATCGCCAAAAATTTTTTAATTATTTTTTTAAACTTCGGTTAACCGACGGTTACGGTTAGACGTTAACCTTAACCGTAACCTAACCGCCGGCGGCCGATTACGATTTTAATCAAAATCAATGGTCAACGGTTAACTGGTCAATGGGTTACTAACCGTCGGTTAGGTGGTGAACCTTAACCTAATTAACATACACACACACACACCAGTTTCACATAAGTGTTTTACATAAGATTTATCAAAAAATGAATATGTTTATGATAATCATAAAGTTTCTAAATCTAAAAATAAAATATTTGAAAGATATTGTCTTTTCAGCTCGTGCAATGTACATATGTCTAATCACTATTTATTAATTATTATTTTTTATTGCTAAACAATTTTATATTTTTATATTATATAGTAAATTATAATTTTATTTACATACTAATAAAAATTCAAAAATTGACACATTCACAACACGTCTAATCTTTATTAATTAATAATTATTAAATAATTTTATAATTTAATATTTAGATTAAATTCATTAATAGTTTTTAGGTACATACTTTGAAATCAAAATATGTCGTATTGTACCAGAGTCTAATAAATATTTATTAATTATTATTATATAATTTTTTTAATGTTTGAATTGAATTCGTTAATAATATTTAGTTACATACTTAGCTTATTTCAAATAACTCATAATCTACTTATATTTTATATCTGAAATTCTAAGAATAGAATTGTTATAACTTTTATTATAATTCAATTTATTTAGATTATTTTAATAATTCAGTTTGTTTAATTAATATTATCTTATAAGTAAATTGTCTTCTAATTCAAAACCTTCAAAATTCGCCAAACAAGCATCCAAACAACAAAAAAATTAAACGTCACCCTAAAACTTTTTAGGGTGGAATATGAATCTTTTCATTTAGTAAATAGGTGATATATATGTGGGGGGGCTAAGACATTATAAAGGTTATATAAAATTCATTTATCGATACCTTTTTCTAGTTTTGGCTTAGACATTATAAAGGTTTCAATACTCTAGTATGGTTTCATAAAATTCATAATGAGTACAATATACTTGAAACACCATTCAAGGACATTTGATTTGACCATATAGAAATTAACATGACATAATATTTTTAAAATTATGGCTTAAAAATGAACTTGATTATTTAAAAATCATACCAAAGTAGATTTTTTTAAAAAATAAAATAAAATTAAGCTTAACTAGAATTCAAGGTTTAAAAGTAATTTGTTCTTTATTCAGTTTGTTCACACGACTCAATTCATTATACAAGTAACAATCGTCAAAATGATGAAATATGAGATAAAATATGAAAAGACATGTTGGAAAAGTATCTAGACACTTGATGAACAAATTTATGGGGGAAGTAGTTATTCAAGTAGAGACATTTGATGAACAAATTAATTAAATTTAAGGTAATTATTTAAAATATAAATAGATGTCGTATGTTATATGAGTAAATGCTTTAAATTAAATATTACTTGTGAATATTAACATTAATATTTTAATATTTAGACACTTGATGAATTAATTATAGAACAATGAGACTTTATGATGTGAGAGACAAGGAGAGAGAACGAGGGGGACTTTAAAATCATTAATGAAAAGATGATTAATGGAGAGAGAAAAAGGGAGAAGAAAAAGAGAGAGTAGTATAAAATTAATAAAGGGTAATTTGGACTGAACACAAATTTTCTTTTATTCATATTACAAAATTACATTGTTGATCCGGATCAATTTGATCCAGATAGATTTATTGTAATAAAAATAGAGTCCAAAGTTGCTTATAAATAATTGTAAATCAGTGAACCTAAATTTGCCATTGATGTTTTTTTATGTCACTTCTAATTTTAATATTTTTCTAAACATTATATCTCAACTGAATAATTAGTTATTTGTTACTAAATATTTATTATTTCAATAAATGAACAATAATGATCTAGTTTTTAAATGATCATTATCACATACATATTTATTATTTTATTTCATAAAAGTAATTATAAACATTACTAAATATTTATTATTATGTTGTATATTTACCACACTTAAATTTATATTTATCATATTGAATATGATTAATGTACATATATGTTTAGGAAAACGGAGATTAATACAGGGGCGGATTTACTCATACAATTGAGGGGGCCACGGCTCCCCCCCCCCCCCCCCCACCCCCCAAAAAAAAAAACAATTCAAAAACTCTAATGTTGATTATAAATTTTTGTTATTTGTACTTATATATGCATCCTAAAAGTTACAATCTTGTACCTTGGTCTAGTGGTTTGTGTGCTTAATTTCTTTTCAAATGGTTCATGTTTAACTCTTACTCTTGCCCATTGTTTTTTCTCTTTTCTCTTTTATTTATTATTTTTCTATATTTTTTATCTTTCTTTTTATATTCTTCTTCCCTTCTTTTTTTCTTTCTCTTTCTCTCTTGTTTTTCTATATTTTTTATCTTTCTTTTTATCTTTCTCTTTCTCATTTGTTTATTTTTAGTTTTCTTCTCTTTTTTTTTTTCTATCCAATAATTTATATATTTATTATCCTTCATTTTCCTTTATTTTTATTTTTATCTTTCTCATTAATTAAATTTAAAAGCAAAAATATAGAATTAAAAACATCACAATTCTCTCTTTCTTTTATTTTCTCCGTTTCCTTATTTACCTTAAAAAACAACAATTGAAAACTAAAAGAATATCACTCATATCTCTATTTTTTTCTCACATTTTCTTTTTTCTTCCATATTCTCACATATTAATGGTACCATTTTAGAAGTAAAAATATATCTTTCTTATTTTCCTTCACCCCTCTCTAACTCCTGTCTCTTATACACATCTAGATGTGTATAAGAGACAGTCTTCACCCCTCTCTAACTCCTTTTTTTTTTCTTTTTTTTTTCTAATTTCATATTCTCTCTAATTTATCGTAACACCATAAGTGTTAAGAATATATTTTTTCCTTTGATATAATACAAGTCGAATCTCGTCATTTCACCAAATTATTTTTGTCTTTTAATATGCGGCCTCCCCAAACTAATAATCCTGAATCCGCCCTTGGATCAATATATATTATAATAAAGACAAACTTTTATCACATAAGGACATGGACCATTTGTATATATAAATATTTTTTTTTATATATGTACATGTTCATAAATATACATTTATCATATTTGAAATGAAAATTTAATATAACAAATACAAAATTTTACTACGATGAACAAATATAAAAATTAATAACAAAAAAAATATTTTCTTTCCACCCGAGTGTATGATGCATGTTACAACGTAGATTCAAGTTACATAATAATTTGGCTTTTTAGAACATTGGATAACAACCGACCCAAAAATCAATAAAAGAATCTATAAGAACAAAGGTCAATTATTAACCACACTCATATTTTTTTTATTTACAAAAATATCATTAAATCAATTGACTTATATACTTTTACTATAACCTACACACCCTTATTTCATCATATTATTAAACACAATACATTATAAATTTATTACACACACATTTATACACACATATTTATAATACATATTTGTTTAACATCATTTAAATTATCTTTATAACATAATTCTTCAAATATTATGTAAACTCAACAATGTATGATGAAAAAGATACAAGAACAACCAATGTAAATATTCTCACTTTTGTCTGACTATTTTTTTGTTTATGTATCATATTATTACTTGTAACTCAAAAAAAAAAAAAAAAAAAAAAACTAGTCGCAATATTTTCGGTCATGATACACCGAAAATGAAAGCAATTTTCGGACCTGGTTGACCAAAATTTGAAACTTTTTTGGAACTGGTTTGCTGGAAATTCATGTAATTATCAGCTATCAGGTGCCAAAAATAGCTTCAATTTTTGGTGGATTGTTGCTGAAATTTTCATATTTTATCCCGTTGGACTTTCTATATCATTTTATGTAATCAAACGATGTAAAATCTCTTTATCATCATTTTTAAAAAAATATATGTATAAATTTATTTTTAAACTGCGCTCTACATCGGTTGTGATACTACTCACATGCCTGTTTGAACTATCATTAGTTGAGATTTTGGATCATGATACTAAAAAATTTAGGTTATTTAGAATTATGTAAATAGTACAAATTTTTGTTTTTTATGTGATTAAAAACCATTTACTTTTTACTATAGACTTTAAATCGTGAATGAAAAGTAGATGATAATGTATTATTATATTGCATTTGATGCAAATCATATTTGCAAAGTGAATGATGTTGTATTATAAGTTTGTATTTAGTAGTATTTAATTATTTAGTTGTAATAAATTGTTGGTTGAGTATTTGGTTTTTGAATTTTAGAACAAATGAGTATTCGGTATTCGAAATACTAGATTCGGAATTTCGAACCTTAGGGCAAACAAACCCTAAAAAAATAAATACAATTTCGTTGGCTACTGCACGAAATTTTCGTCCCTTTTTGGTCCTTAATGATTGAAAATGAAAAATTCATCACGGACCGATAATGGATGAAATATTCGTTATTTTCCTAACAATTTTCATACGAACCCTTATTTTTTTAAATCACAAATTCTTAGTTACACACATCATTTTCATGTTGATATCAATTTAATAAAAAGCAACAACTATGTTTAAACAATAAATCCATGAATTTAGTTATACAAACGTGAGATTGAATAAAATAAGCTGAAAAACATAAAAAAAAAAAAAAAAGAAAAAGAGTAAACAAACTACTATATCTTAGAGGTGCGGTTGGCCTAACATGAGAGAGGTTGTCATGGGTGAAAGTCATCACCGATCGCCGGTGGGTGGAGATATGGAGATAGGTGAATTATCTTCTTCTTATCCTCCTCATTCTTCTTCTTTCACACTTTCTATATTTTTTCCCCTTTTTTCAAATGGACATGTCTACTAGAGTGGGTTTACTTCTTATTTAACACATTCTATATTCTTTTCCATTTTTTCAAATGGCCATGTCTAAGTAGAGTGGGTTCATAAATAATTTAATATAATTGAATTACAAGGGTAGTTTAGGTAATTTCATCTTAGTGTAGTTGGTAAATATATACTCCCTCCTGTCTTGTTCTATCATTCACAATTAACCATTTTATATAAATTAAGAAAAATTATTGGTGTTACAATTATAGGTAAATGATCATAATATCTTTTTATTTAACTTAAAATAATTAAAAGTGTGTAATAATAAATGTACGTGTAAAATTAGTAATTAACATCTAATTTTATAGAAAAAAAAATTAATAATAATCTCTTGAAAATATAAATATGATAAATAAAACGAGATATAAAAATCTAAATTGCGATAGACATAAAAGAATCGAAGGAGTATAATATATGAATGCAATAATATACAGGAACGACGATTAATCGATCTTGCGCGAATAAAATTGCCCATAACAAAATCAAAATATTGGGCCTACAAGATAAAACCTGACCATACAAGCCCAAGCCCATACAAAAATCATACACCACCTCCATTTTCTATTCCTTACTAAACCCTCTCTCGTGGTCGAGAAAAATCATTAACAAACACTTTCCACACACAAACACCCAGTTATATGTGAAATTGATGGGTTCTATTGGTGGAGAAATGGAAGTTGAAGTTGGAAGAGTGTTTATAGGAGCTGGTTGCAACAGAATAGTTAACAACGTGTCGTGGGGCGCCTGTGATTTGCTCTCTTTTGGTGCTCAAAACGCCGTCGCCATTTTTTGCCCCAAGGTTTTGCTTCAATCACAATCACCTTTTATTTATTATTATTTAAATCCCTAGTCTTCGAGTATGCACGCTAATGTATTTACCTTGTATCTTCCGCTCAACCCCCCCCCCCCCGGTTAT
>BMAC01000091.1:1187814-1200560 GCA_014905375.1 Phtheirospermum japonicum
TGTAGATCTTGAGAATGTGATTAATTTGATATATATTTCATTCAAAACGAATAAAATTTGAAAAAGTTATGGTTTGTTGAAGATTTGAGTTTCATTTCAAATTTTTGAATTTGCAGTTTATAGACGAAATTTGCGATGCTTTTTGTATACAATCGTAGTGTTTTTTTTTCTTAATCTATTGTGCTTTCCAAAGAACAATGTAGTGCTCTTTGTAAACGTTGATATATGTCCAAAATACCATTTTTAATTAATTAATGCATTTTTTTACATTATTACCATGCTGACATGTCATGATCTCAACATCAAGATTATCCAATCTAATGGTCAAGATGAGTCCCTAGGTTCACATATAATGACGGGTTCTCATTTGAACCCAACCCTATATATATATATATATATATATATATATATATATATATATATATATATATATATATATATATATATATATATATAAGCTAGCACAATAATAATCATCGATACAAAATTAACTAATTATTATATTTAGTTAGCACAATAATAATTATTTGCTCATACGATAGGTAACAATTAAATACCATCAGATATTCATATTTTTCCAATACAGTGTCAGATATAAGCAAAATAAGATAGGACTTATAACTTATATGTATAGTCAAAATATTAACCTTATATGATTTCTTGTTTGGGTTTGGGGGTATTAATTTATAAAATAATTTATTATTGGCCCAATTTAAAAATAAAGAAAATATTAATCGATCATCGAAAAGGCGTACGCTTTTACACGCCTAGGCGGTCAAATTTTGTGTTGACCGTCTTTTTTCACGCCTACCCCATAGGCGGGGCGTTTTATCCGCGCCTTACACCTAGGCGTGCCTAGACTACGCCTTTTCGAACACTGATATGGAGGCGCAATTGTAAAATTAGTCATGTAACTTTAGTGAAAAATAATCCTAAAAGAAAATATGTTTTGCGATAAACTCTGGAAATTATATAAAAGGTCCTTAGTTTGCTTTTGTAAAATGCATGATTAATAGTTATAAAATTTTTATTTCGTCCTATAATCTATAATATATAAAAGTTTTCAACCACAAATCAAGCCTAAGTGGTATCTGAGAGTAATGAATAGTTAGTTGTCATATTTTTCTATTGCAACACACATATTTTTATTTTTATTTTGAGTTTTTGGTTTCCAATCGCGCTCGAAGAATTCGAAGCAGCATGGCTTGCTACAAGTGCTTGCGGTGTTTGTCGGGGAAATTGACAGTAGACAGTTTGACGTATTTGTTACATACGTGATTTAATAATAATTAATTTATTTTATTTTATTTAAAAATTACAAGGAACCTTATAATACTTTTCTCACTATTACAAATTACAGCCTAGATAGGGGTGTTTGTTAAGAAGAAGAAAAAAAAAAATACAAAAAATACCCATAAAATCTAAAATCCCCCTGCCCCTCCAGGGAAAAAAAAAAAGGAAGCTCTTTCAAAATTACAAAAATGCGCCTAATGTTTATTCAATTTTAAATTTGAAGGAGGTTTTTAAATGTTTGCTTATGAAAGGAGTCAATGCAAGGTCGCGGATTTACGCACCCCAAAATATTATTAGTTGATTCCAATCGATAAGAACACACCAAAAATTTGTAAAATACATTTATCATTACTAAATCAACTCCACAAACACCTCATTTTACTCCATATAATATAATAAATAATATAATAAAAAAATTAAATTAAAATAAAAAGAATAATAATAAAATAAAAGTATAACAAAAGGCAAACGAAAAAGAACTCGATGGTGATGGCAGTCATTCGGCTCCGCGGCGACGACGAGCAGCGGTTGTAGGCTTGACGACATCCTCTCCCAAGGCAGCGGCTCGATGGCTCTCACTCTGACTCAAACAGCAACATCAACTCGACAACTGAAAGACGACAACTCCCATGGCGGCGGCAGTGATGCAAATCCCGTTCCTCCTTTTTCGACTCATCAACGATGGCCTGACAACTAGAAATCGATGAGCGGTGTGCTCGACTCTCCGGCGTCGCAGCGGCAGCAAGCAAGCCACGGCGGGACAACGACTGTGAATGTAAGGGCGGCGAGGCAGCCTGTCTATTGGTGCTGGGTGCTTCGATTTTCCGACAGTGGCTGGGAGTCAAATGGTGGTGGCCTCGGCGGTTCAGGTTCGAGATGACTGGGCTCTAATTTTGCCTCTTCGGCCACTGTACAGTGGTGGAGAAAGGACTCCTGGTGGTTTAACTCTGTGACTGCAGCCTAGGTGGAGACGGTTGTCACGCCCCGCCCAAGGTGGTCGGGCCATGCCGGGACACGCATGGCCGAGTGCGCGCATGGTGGGAAAGATGTTGCGCGGGCAGCGCAATGCGTGAGGGAGAAAGGCAGGATGCCGCCCTCGACTAGTAGAGATCGGGTACGGGCTGGGCGAGCCAGGCTCACTGTGCATGAGGGCCTGGCACGAGCGGCATTACACGAGAAGGCCCTAGAATCTACTAAGTTTGTGCGGGACTTGGCCGAACGGGTTCGGGCCGGAAAGATTCACGGGCGGGCCGAGCTGCTGGAAGCTGCTAGAACCATACGGAGGCATCCTGGCGAATCGGGACACATCTAGCAGCGTGCGGGACATTCGAGCGGGACGCGCCCATGAGGGGCTTAGTAGGGCCTGGAATGTTCTAGAGTTACCTAGGACATGTCTTGGTCAAATGCTTGTATATAGTTGACTAGAGGGTAGTAGAACTCTCTAAATCCATCATGTAAATATGTAAGAGTGCCCACCATAGGTGTAGATGCGTGTGGGACGTTCTAGGCTCTTCCATTTGAGGAGGTGCCTTGTATATGTGTAGGCAGTTCTAGAATGATCCACCAATGGCGGTGGAGGTAGTATAAATAGGAGTAGGAGCAGGCCATTTGAGGCATCCAACCGAATTGTAACCAAGCAATCGAGTGTAAAGCATTCAAGCTAATCAAATTTTCTTAAACCATCGTGTTCTTTACCCACAACCTTTCTTTCCTTCGTTTCCTCGCCCATCTTTATCATTTTCTTGTCGAGAGACTGACTTAGCTACCGCACGGGGTGGAAAGGAGTTAAGGCCTCACGAGACGTTAGTGCCAGAGACTAAGTCCGTGACAAGTTGTATCAGAGCTCGATATTGTGGAGAGCTCGGGCGTGGTCGAAGATGTCCGAGGGAGGGAACTTACGACCACCGAGCGGAAGAAGACCCGAGATCGTAGCAAGGTGCGCATGGAGGCGACGACTACGGATCTCGAGGTGGGGGAGCTCGCCGAGAGGCTTGAGAGGTTCGAGTACACCTTCAAGACGTTGGAGGATCACGTGCTTGGAGAGGTGGAGTCGATCAAGGGCGACGTGCAAGGGTGCACGGGCGCAACCCAGGGGTATGCCGAGGCCATCCAAGAGTTGGGGACGGGTCGGGCAAGGTTTGAGGAACGCTTGGATGAGCTGGAGGCCACCGTCACCGCGTTGCGAGAGGACGTGGCGATGTGTAAGAGGGTCGTGACTAGCACGGAGGCTAGCACCCTGCGTCAACCACGAGGGTTGAGTATTTGAGGCCAGCGGCGTACGAGATGCCAGGGAAGTTGACAACTTCCTGTGGGGCATGGAACGGTACTTCGAAGGCATCAACTTGCGGGACGAGGCGGCTAAGGTAAAGACCGCAACCCTTTACCTTAGTGATACCGCCATGTTGTGGTGGCGCCGGAAGCACGCCGACATCCAGAACGGGACGTGTCCGATCAAGACATTGGGGGACTTTGTCCGGGAGCTTAAGCGATAATTCTACCCCGAGAATGTCGTGTATGAGGCGCGAAAGAGACTGAGGGAGTTGAGGCAAAAGGGTTCAATCCAAGACTACGTCAAGGAGTTCATGTAACGCCCCGATTTCGATAATTGTAAATAGATTTATATTTTAAATAATAATTGAAGGAATCTTGGCGTCACAAATAAATTTTGAATTTCGTAACAATAACATAGTAAAATTCATAAATTTCAAAATGATCAAGTTTACGCAGCGGAATATTCAAAACAATAAAAAACCAAGTTGCTATCAGTGGAAAACGATAGCTAAAATACGATTTAGGTCTAATTCCACATTCTTTTCAAAACATACAAAACAAAATGGATAACTAGTATCCTTTTCCTTCCTCATTTCCCATTCACTCGATATTCTCGTTTGTACCTGAAAGAAAAACATCGTTGATTTGGGATGAGTTCAACTCAATAGTTACACCGACATACCTCATGCAAAATTATACAAACTCAGAAATAGCACAATTAACCATAGAATTCGTAATTTTACTTTGGAAGACAGTTGACTGCATCTAAAACGCGGCGGGTTTCCCCTATAACCCTTTTCCCCGGTCATAGGCTTCCCCGATGACCCTTTTCCCCGGTCATAGGCTTCCCCGATGACCCTTTTCCCCGGTCATAGGCACTTAAGGCCCCTGGTTTTAATCATTGGATATAGCACGTTGGAATAAACCCAATAACCCTTTTCCCCGGTCACGGACAACTTTTGCGGTCCACGGCTATATTATTTTATAAACATAGAATTTCATGATATACATTGCACATAGATTTGAGCACATAGAATTTAACATAAGACAAGTCGGTGGTCCCTACCTCGAAACAAAGTCGTGAAAAGTTGAGTGAATGCACGTGGTTGAATCCTACGTCCCGATTTCCTCGTCACCTAATCATTTGAAAAATATACTTAATTAGTATATATATAATTGAATAATTTTTAAATATTAATATATAATATATTTATTTATATAATTAAATAATTCTTTAAATATTAATATGTAATATATATATTTATTTATTTATTTAAAATACAAAATATAATATTAAAATAAATAATAATGGACTCAATTGAAATTTAATAAGTTTTATTTGGTTGAATCGAAGTTTTCGAAAGTTGGAGGATCGAAATTGAGGTTTTGGATTAATTGGGGGTTCAATTGGAGTTTTGGATAAATAGGTGGGCTAAATCTAATGAATTGAAAACTTGTGGGGTCAATTGGAAAGGGTGGCAAGATCTAGGGTGTTCAATTTTGTTTGTGGTGTAGAAAAGTGGAGAAATGTAGTAGATAAGGTTGGATATTTTCTTTTTACACCAAGACAAAATTTATTTTGAAAGGATAGGGTTAGTGGGCTTGGGCTTGACATTGGGCTTAGTTAAAGGGCTTGCTTGAAGTCCAAAAAAAAAAAAAAAAGAAACGATCCAAGAGACGACCCAATAGTTAAATCGAATAATTTTCATAGATGACTCTATAGTAATTTAAATAAATAAATAAATATTTTAGTAATTATAATAATTTTTTAAAAGTTGAGAATTATAATTTAGGTAAATAAATAAACAATTTACTAAATAATTATATTAGTTTCTTAAAAGTTTTTAATATAATTTTTTTTGAAAACGACCTATAAATTCATTTTAAATGGAATTCTTAGATTATTTAAAACTAAAATAGGAAATTCGTTTATGGCGACGAGCTTTGGACTAGGATCATATTTCTAATGCACAATGATAAATAAAATAAAAATATGAAAATATGAAATTGATGCATGGGTGTTACAACCTACCCTCCTTAGAAAAATTTTGTCCTCAAAATTCTGCACTTACCCGAAATGYCGAAATTTGGGTACTTCACCTTGAACTCTTCCTCTTGTTCCCAAGTGGCCTCATTCATCCCATGACGTCTCCATTGCACCTTGATCAAAGCTATCTCCTTATTCCTTAATCGGTGTATCTTATGATCCAAAATTGCTTCCGGAGCCTCTTCATAAATTAAATCCTTGTTAACCTCCAACTCTTCGTAGCTCACGATGTGGTGTGGATCGTAGACACACTTTCTTAACATCGATACATGGAAGGCGTTATGAATGTTCGATAAACTTGGTGGTAGCACAATCTCGTAGGCCAATTCTCCGATTCTCTTGAGAATTTCAAATGGCCCTATGAATCTTGGTTTCAACTTCCCCTTCTGACCAAATCTCACTACACCTCGGATTGGTGCTACCTTCAGAAACACTTTATCACCCACTTCAAAATGCAGATCCTTTCTTCGACGGTCCGCATAAGACTTCTGCCGATCCTGCGCATTTCTCTAATTCGATCTCGGATCGCGGCAATGTGTTTAACCATCTCTTGTACCAGTTCGGGGCCCAAAATCTTTCTCTCCCCTACTTCGTCCCAATATAGAGGAGATCTATACTTTCTCCCGTACAGAGCCTCATAGGGAGCCATACCAATAGTAGATTGATAACTGTTATTGTAAGCGAATTCCACCAACGGTAGTAAAGCTTCCCACTGACTTCCCAAGTCGAGTATGCAGGTCCTCAACATATCCTCCATGATTTGGTTAGTCCTTTCAGTTTGACCGTCTGTTTGTGGGTGATAAGCTGTGCTGAACTTCAGTTTAATGCCCAAAGCATTTTGCAAACTCTTCCAAAAGTTCGAAGTGAACCTCGTATCTCTATCTGACACAATCGAGACCGGTACTCCGTGCAACTTAACGATTTCCCGAATATAGATTTGAGCATATTGTTCCATGTTGAATGTCATCTTGACCGGTAAGAAGTGGGCCGACTTGGTTAAACGATCTACTATCACCCACACTGCCTTGTTACCTCTCGTCGATGGCGGTAAACCTACTACAAAATCCATCGAGATATGCTCACACTTCCATTCTGGAATCTCTAGTGGTCTCAACAAACCTGACGGTCGTTGATGTTCGGCCTTAACTTGCTGACAAACTAGACACTTTCCCACAAAAGTGGCAATGTCTCTTTTCATGCTCCTCCACCAAAACATTGTCTTTAAATCCTTATACATCTTAGTACCACCAGGATGTGCAGTGTAAGGAGTACAATGGGCTTCTTCCAAAATCTCTTTCCTTAGACCCTCGTCCTTTGGAACACAAATCCTCCTTTCGTAAAACAAAACTCCATCGTCTGCTAAAATAAAACCTTTGATGGTCCCTCTTCGCACTTTCTCCCTCATTTTGTTTATGAAACCATACTGGGTTTGAATTTATTTATTTATTTAACATGGAAAAATATGCTCAAATCTATATATATTACATATTAATATTTAAAGAATTATTTAATTATATAAATAAATATATTATATATTAATATTTAAAAATTATTCAATTATATATATACTAATTAAGTATATATTTCAAATGATTAGGTGACGAGGAAATCGGGACGTAGGATTCAACCACGTGCATTCACTCAACTTTTCACGACTTTGTTTCGAGGTAGGGACCACCGACTTGTCTTATGTTAAATTCTATGTGCAATGTATATCATGAAATTCTATGTTTATAAAATAATATAGCCGTGGACCGCAAAAGTTGTCCGTGACCGGGAAAAAGGGTCATTGGGTTTATCCCAATGTGCTATATCCAATGATTAAAACCAGGGGCCTTAAGTGCTTATGATCGGGGAAAAGGGTCATCGGGGAAGCCTATGACCGGGGAAAAGGGTTATAGGGGAAACTCGCCGCGTTTTAGCTGCAGTCAACTGTCTTCCAAAGTAAAATTACGAATTTTATGGTTAATTGTGCTATTTCTGAGTTTGTATAATTTTGCATGAGGTATGTCGGTGTAACTATTGAGTACGTTGAACTCATCCTAAATCAACGATGTTTTTCTTTCAGGTACAAACGAGAATATCGAGTGAATGGGAAATGAGGAAGGAAAAGAATACTGGTTATCCGTTTTGTATGTTTTGAAAAGAATGTGGAACTAGACCTAAATCGTATTTTAGTTATCGTTTTCCACTGATAGCAATTTGATTTTTTTTTGTTTTGAATATTCCGCTGCGTAAACTTGATCATTTTGAAATTTATGAATTTTACTATGTTATTGTTATGAAATTTGAAATTTATTTGTGACGCCAAGATTCCTTCAATTATTATTTAAAATGTAAATCTATTTACAATTATCGAAATCGGGGCGTTACAGTTCACGACTCTGATGTTGCAGATTCCCAATATGTCGGCGGACGACTCGTTGTTTTATTTCGTGGATGGGCTCCAACCTTGGGCAAGGCAGGAGATACATCGTCGGGACATTCAGACTTTCGATAGTGTCATCACGGCTGCCGAGTCATTGGTGGACTTCCCAGTCGTTCCCCGACGAAAGGAGGAGCATTCGGCCAAGGGTGGGGGAGACCCACATGATGAGAGTATCGTCCGTGAGCAGCCGAGGTCCACGCCGAGGTGGATTGATCGGGATGCAGCTGGCTCATCGAGGAGCAGCCATACCCCTTGTAAGGAGTACGAGGAGAGGAAGAACGCCTTCAAGCCGCGAGGTTGTTATGTGTGCAAGGGGCCACATAGTTTTAGGGACTGCCCCAAGTTAGGGACCTTGTCTGCGATGAGGGAGTCGGACAGGGACGTGAGGTCGCACCACGGGGATGACGAGGTCCAGCAGTGTGGTGCCATTCGGGTGGTCAATGCCATGGAGGGCAAAAGTGACGCACCCAAGGTCGGGACGCCGACGGGATATTGGTTGATGTTGGCACGCAGCCGCATCAACGGGCGCGAGGTGCATGCCGTAGTGGACACAGGGGCCACACACAGTTTCCTTACGGAGAAGGAGGCTCGGCGGCTTGGAGTGCGAGTCGAGGGGGCGAACGTATGGATCAAGATGATAAACGCCCCGGAGAGACCAGTGACGGGCATAGCCAGGGACGTGAAACTATGCATTGGGCCATGGGAGGGCCAGTTGGACTTTGTCGTCGCGCCGATGGACGGGCACGATGCGGTGCTAGTGTTGGACTTCATGCGGAAGCACAACGCGGCATTGGTTCTGTCGATGAAGACCCTTAGCATGTTCGGGGACACGACAATCTCCGTTCTAGTGGAGGAAGCGGAGTGCGGGACGAGAGTATCGGTGATCCAGGTCGATGAGGGGCCAATAATCCGATACTTGGGCGTAGCTGGGCTTGTGGCGAAGCTAGCACGCTGCGCAGGCGCGACCCGGCAAGCGGAGAAGGCCGGACACCGCGCGGAGATCGGGACAGGCGCGCCCCGACTTACGGAGAAGATCGGGCATCGCGCGCATAGCGGACGAGGCGCGACCCAACCTGCGGAGAGGACTGGGCATCGTGCGCATACCAATGGGACTCGACGTCGAGGACGTCGCCGAATTGGGTGGGGGAGAATGTCACGCCCCGCCCAAGGTGGTCGGGCCATGCCGGGACACGCATGGCCGAGTGCGCGCATGGTTGGAAAGATGTTGCGCGGGTAGCGCAATGCGTGAGGGAGCAAGGCAGGATGCCGCCCTCGACGAGTAGAGATCGGGTCCGGGCTGGGCGAGCCGGGCTCACTTTGCACTAGGGTCGGGCATGAGCGGCATTACACGAGAAGGCCCTAGAATCTTCTAGGTTTGTGCGGGACTTGGCCGAACGGGTTCGGGTTGGGAAGATTCACGGGCGGGCCGAGCTGCTGGAAGTTGTTAGAACCATACGGAGGGATCTGGGCTAATCGGGACTCATCTAGCAGCGTGCGGGATATTCGAGCGAGACGCGCCCACGAGGGGCTTAGTAGGGCCTGGAATGTTCTAGAGTCACCTAGGACATGTCTTGGTCAAATGCTCGTATATAGTTGACTAGAGGGTGGTAGAACTCTCTAGATCCATCATGTAAATATGTAAGAGTTCCCACCATAGGTGTAGATGCGTGTGGGACGTTCTAGGATCTTCCATTTGAGGAGGTGTCTTGTATATGTGCAGACAGTTCTATAATTATCCACCAATGGCGGTGGAGGTAGTATAAATAGAAGTAGGAGCAGGCCATTTGAGGCATCCAACCGAATTGTAACCAAGCAATCGAGTGTAAAGCATTCAAGCTAATCAAGTTTTCTCAAACCATCGTGTTCTTTACCCACAACCTTTCTTTCCTTCGTTTCCTCGCCCATTTTTATCATTTTCTTGTCGAGAGGCTGACTTAGCTACCGCACGGGACGGAAAGGAGCTAAAACCGCACGAGACGTTAGTGCCAGAGACTAAGTCCGTGACACGGTGCCTAAAATGGGAGGTTGTTGGGCCTTGGGCTGATCAATTCAAGTCCGACGGCGACGGGACTCCGGGATTGTATTGGAAGGCGGTATGGATTGTCGAACTCATATGTATATATAATTGCATAAATTTTATTTTTCAATTTTACTTATATATTGTGGTAAGTTTATTTTACTCTTTTCATTTATGACTATTTTTGTTTAAAATATTTTAGGGTCAATTAATAATATTTTGGGGTGCGTATATCCACGCCTTATTTAAAATGCATTTTTATAGTTGCTTGGTAACTTCTTTGAAAGAGCTTATAAGATGAAAAATAAGTTGTTTAAAAGCTTATCGGCTTCTAAAAATACAAGTACCTCCATCCTAACTTATTTTTTTAGCACATTGTAAATCTTTTATTTGAACATTTAAACTTTAACAATTTAACATCTTATAAGATGTTGCCTAGTAAGATCTTTTAAAAAGTTTAATCTAACACTCTCGTGAACATGCAATTTCCCAATTTATGATTAAATAGGAGGAATATAGAGATTTTCATGTTTGCCAGATCAAAATTGAAATATTCATATAATTGCACGACTATTTTACGAACAGTGCATTTACACGACCATATTACTATAACCCTAAAACAATTATTGGAACAAAAAAAATTTCAGTAGAAGATGAAATGGAAACAATGTGCATGCAGCTGGATTAAGTGAAGTCAAATGACATGTCATCATTGCTTTTGTCATCGCCCTCGATTAACTCTCTCCTTATCGTCGTCCAATCACAAGACCAAATATTTCACACTTTAATCACAAAATAGTCCAAGAAAACAAAAGTAGAAAAACATCATAATTATATATGTAATAGATCGAGGACTAATTTTGGTCCTATAAATTGAGAATGGGAACGTCCAAACATTTCCCTCACTCACACATTAATTATACAAATTATATTCTAATAAATAGTATAAAGTATAGGCAACATCTTTATTATGATGTTAAAGTAATAAATATTAAAGTATAGTCAATTTCATTTTCCCGCTAATCGCTATTTGGGCTAAGTACCAATCTTTATTATTGTTCGGGTTAGTAATTGATCCAATGGTTAGTCGATTCAATTGAACATTTGGCTTGCCGATTTATTATTTTTATTCACAAAATATTAAATAGTTTTTATATTTCTTAAGCACATGTTTTTAAATAATATTATGTTTGTGTGTGCACGGTAAACAAAATTAATGATATTATATATAATTACAAAGTTTATCTAAGATCAAAAAGTAATTTAAATAAATTTACCTTTTATTTAAATAAATCAAGTTTATTACATTTGCTAATAGATTACTTTTCGATATTTTGTACTCGTTATATTGGATTATATATTCATATTTTGTTCATGAAATATCTTTTAGATTTATTTAGTATTTTTTATTTGAGATAAATAGATAAAAATAAGCTTAGTTCTATATAGATAAATATAATTTTTTATGTTATATATGCTATAAGGATGTTTAATCAAAGATCGTCAAAAGACAATTAGTTTTACATATTCTACATAAAATATGGGTAAAAAATAAAAAAGTTATTAGTTAAAAAAATGATTGTTAATGTAGTTTAGACAAATATGAAATATAATAATTATAATTAAAATTTCAACCTTCTAATTCAATATTAATATTAATTATTGACTTTAAAATACTAAGAATATAAGTTTTTCTTTTTAACGGGAAAAAAAGTTACTATCCAGTTTTATCTGTTGCAATTTAAATTTTTCAATGTCTCATTATCTGTCACATTCATTTTCAAGAGAGAGTTGTTACTTTTTATTTTTCCAATAAGAGTTAAATGTTATTTTACTAATTTTACTCTTTCACACTTTTAATTATTTTAAACAAAATTATTAGCATTTAATACCTATAATTATAACACAATCATCTTTCGTCTACGTGAAATGGTCAATTACGACAGATAGAATGAGACGTATGAAGTACTACTATTTATAAATGGTGCCCTCTTATATATATATATATATGGTTGGGTTCAAATGGGAACCCGTCATTATATGTGAACCTAGGGACTCATCTTGACCATTAGATTGAATAATCTTGATGGTTGAGATTATGACATGTCATCATGGTAATAATGTAAGAAAATGCATTAATTAATTAAAAATGGTATTTTGGACATATATCAACGTTTACAAAGAGCACTACATTGTTCTTTGGAAAGCACAATAGATTAAGAAAAAAAACACTACGATTGTATTCAAAAAGTATCGCAAATTTCGTCTATAAATTGCAGATTCAAAATTTTGAAATGAAACTCAAATCTTCAACAAACCATAACTTTTTCAAATTTTATTCGTTTTGAATGAAATATATATCAAATTAATCACATTCTCAAGATCTACAATTTATAAAAAAAAAAAAAAGGTCCAAAAGAAAGCCCGATCGAACTTTTTTACTGACATGGCATGATGCCAATACATTTTTATCAGTTTTTCTTTAATTTTAAACATTACATTGATGAAAAAAAAAAAAGAATGAGAAAAAGATTTTAGTTTGTGCCATTATATTGATCATATTCCTTAAAATGTACGTGATATTATTTATCATCCAAACCACATCTGCTAAGATAGTCAAATTGATCAAAAAAGATCGCAAAGAGTTTAGTCCGAAATATTTTTGCTGATTTGATATTATTATATATTTT
>BMAC01000091.1:1213247-1224622 GCA_014905375.1 Phtheirospermum japonicum
ACAAAAGTGTGTAATAAGTAAAAAAAAAAAAGTAATTAGTAAAAAATACATAACAACATTTGCACATCAAAGCAAGAAACTTTTGCAATCAAATAAAATACTTTTTGTCATCAAGTATGAATTTTTGGACATTAAATAAAAAATCCGTTACATATAGTAAGAATTATTTTTTGAACATTAAGTAAAAAATATCTGGACATATAGTAAGAAATGTTTGCACATATAGTAAGACATATATACATATAGTAAAGAATCCAGACATATAGTAAGAAAAATATTTGGGTTGAAAAAAAACTGACTGCACTGACTCCATGGACATGTAGTAAGAAATTCGGAAGACATACAGTAAGAAATTTTGGGTAGAAAAAAAAATGTCGAAAATAAATTCCGGCAGTCGGAAAATATTTTCAGATGATCAGGAAAAAAATTGTGATCGAAAAAAAATTCCGGCGGTCGGAAGATTTCCCGGTCGGCCGGCGGCGGCAGGTGGCGGCCGACGGCTAACTTTATATTTGTTGGGGAAAAAAAAATCTCGTCGAAAAATTTTCCGTCGGCAGGTGGCGGTGGTTGGTGGGAGGTGGTGGTGTATTGTTATTCTTCTTCTTCTTCTTATTATTATTAGCTATTTTAATAGTAAGGGTATTGTGGTATATTCATATCACAATTTTGAACTATTTGACATAAAGTAGGTACTATTTGATTTAAAATTAGATGAAGGACTAATTTGGGTAATTTAATCTTAATTATCGCTAAAAATTTGAAATTTCACTCGAATTTGAAATTTCCGACTTAATTCTTTAATTTTGGATTTTTGTTTTTTTTATCCAGTTTAACATCATTGGTCGTCCGAATTTTCAATATTAGGCTACAATTGGTAAGTTGACATATTTTGACTTTTTTAAATTTAGTCAATGTATGTGGCAAAAATAAATAAAATAATTTATAAAACAAAATGAATTCTACTTTAGCAATGTGAAATTATTTTTAAAATTAAAAAATAATATTTAAACTATAACATAATAAAAATTTGTAAAAATATTTCACAAATTCTTCCACGCAACATGACAACTCCATGAACAAGGTTTGCATAAATTCTGCGGAGAAAAAGAGAGGGAGGGAATAAATTAATAATGAGTTGATATGTCACGATGGTGCTCTCGTCGTATGTGAATGTCGAAGGGCTAGCACACTCGGCTTCGATCCAATCGTTTCGGGCCATTAGGTTATCCGTTTTGGCCGTTCTGTATTTTAATTGGATTGAAATTCACATAATTAATCCTAAATTTTTGGTTTTTGGGTTAAACGTAGTGCAAATAAATATAAAACAACAAATTTACATATAAAAGATATATATTAATGTCTCTATTTTCTAATTTGAATAACGAATACTGACTAAAAATATAAAAATAGTCTTTATCTCGTCAAAGTAAATTTTATTTAAATAAACAAATGCAAGTTCAAGTTCCAAGTTATAACTAACATAGTTTATCACTAATTAAATGAATAAATTCCTTAAGTTCAATACTAATAGTTTAAGTTTTTAAAATGAACTTTATAAAACATTAAATTTTAAAAAATATAAATGTAACATACTTTAATTTAGTACTTCAAAATATTAGAAATGCATTAAGGGCTGGCATTCATTCAGGAATGCGTTTATTTCTATATTTGATAAAAACATTAGTTCGAGTAATAAAGGTGAATTTTGATGAAGGTATGTCAACCAAGTGTTAGAAGAGTTTTAGTGGTGATTAAATATATCAACGGGTTCACGACTTGGTATTATCGGAATTCGATTCGATTGAGAGAATCAATGTGTTTCAAGCTTTGAAAATAAAAGGAAAAGGAAAATAAAGCAAATAAACTAGCTAAACTAAGTTAGGAAATGAAATTTCCTGTTGGTCGGATGCCTCAATATGTAAATGCAAGCACATAAAGGAAATGAGCAAAAACAAACATTGTTTCACCAAGTACAAGCATGCATGCACAAGGTACAACTATGCATAAAATCTTAAATAATGCAAATAAGTCAAAATTGAAAGCATGGATATAAAGAGCAATAAAAGTTGACCTGAAAGTTTAAAACTTTAAGGAAAATAGCAAGTAATAAAGAGTAGATCTAAGATTTAACCTAAAACTATGCATGGAAATAAAATTGCAAATAAAGCATAGGAAAAACCTGAAATCGAGACGATCTAAGACTCGATCTATGATATAGATGTGTAACTCATCTAGATTCCATATCCAATTCTTAAGATCTAACAAGAAATTAAGGTGGTAAGACAAAAAGCATAAAATGAAGAACAAACATGAAAATGAAGAATAAAGCATGGAAATAAAGTATAAAACATGAGATTGAAAGGAAACTTACTTGAATTAAGAAATTAAACAAAGCTTGAATGTAATTGCATCAAAAGTAACAATCTAAAGGAGTATTTGGATTCTTCGTAGGCTTACAAACCCAAGGAGGTGCTTGAAATTAAATCTAATCTAGAAAAGAAATTACATCAAAGCTTGAGATCCAATCTAAAACCTACGAAAGAGAAAATAATCCAAGAGCTTGAGAGTAATTTGATCCCAAACCCTAGCTTGGGGTTGGGAGGGGGTGATATCTTCACAGGTGCAAGATGTAGGATTTATATAGTTGTTTGTAGGGGCAAAAATGTCAAAAATACCAAAAATCCCGCAGCCCTCAGCGTTGCAGTCGATCGACTGCAGGGGGTGTCGATCGACTGCTCAGTCGATCGACTGCTCTGCTGCAAGTTGGTCTCTGTCCGGCAGTCGATTTCTTGCTTTGCAGTCGATCCTGGATGCTTTCGGGTCGAATTTATCGTTTCCCGATCCAAATCGTCCGCCTAACTAATATAATCCTTTTAGCCACCTACAAAACAATAATTTGAGCTTAAAAACTCAAAAATAGCACAAACATCTCACATATTGTACTCTTAAAGCCAAAAAGAAAATAAACGAGAAAAGTCCTAAAACCTAACGAGAAACGACTCAATACTACTAAAAACAATACTAAACTCTAACTAAAAATATAAGGAAAAATACAACAATTACATGCAAAACACCAGGCTAATTGGGTCAGCCCAGTGGTTGTCCGGTCAACCCACTCAGGTTGTCGTTCTATTCGATTCAGGCTGATCGGTTACATTTCTTCCGGTTTATAAATTTTCCACCGTAAACTTACTTTTTCTCAGCAACCCCACGTGTTTCGGTTTGAATTGACATCCCTAGTCATATACGTTTATATATATATAATATATATTTGTTTTATTTTTTATATTATTAAAATACTAAAAGTATTTTACATAATTATTGTACGTTTGTTTTATATTATTAAAATACTAAAAGTATTTTAAACTAAAACATAAATAGTATTTAATATAAAAAAGATTGGTCAATGAGATTAGAAGTATCATACATTATACGTTTGAATTTTAATAGATACTTAACCGTTCAAAAGTTAATAAGATTCTAAATATTATCAAATTTAAGTTCTAACGAAATTTACAATATTACAATAACAAACTAAATTATAAAACAAGATAGGGCTCCATCATGGAGCCCTATAAATAACATGACATTCACTCAAACACCCTAATTATTATTTTTCTCTCTTTCTTTTTTTCATCTATAGGTCTCCATAATGGAATCCTATTTGGTTTTATAGAAAAATCATAATTAATGTGTTCTTACAAGATACATAGTAAAACAAATTAATAATTTAGAAACATGGAAAAAGAAAAACAAATAATTATGTAATTTAGATAAATGAGAAAAACATCATATATTTAAAGCAAGATTCTATATTTGTTGAAAATGTTTGTTGGGTTGTGTAATACTTTAAATAATCATATACATAATTGTGTATATATCTCGCGATGGATTGGCATTTGACTCGTACTATCATATTACCCTTTTTAAGATACGTGTGACAAAACCAACAATATAATAACATTAACTTGATTTTTAATTTTATTGTTTTCAATTTAAATCTTCAGATTGAATATGAGAATTAGTGTGTTTGAATTATATTATTTATAATTTTAAAAATATTAGGACTCTTTAAAAAAAATGGTATTTCTATATAAATACCATATATATGTATACGTTCTTAATTCTTTTGTTTGGATCAGCAGTTGATCAAGTGATTAGAGTATCTCCAATTGGATGTTGATTGGAATAAATTTTTTTGCCAAGTAAGCTTAAAATTCTTATGTGACAAGAAAAAATGTAGACAAGTCTAGCACACCGTCTACAACTAGATAGTGTGCTAGACATTCTATATTTAATAATTTACTTTATTTGTTCACTCATTAATATTAATTAACTTATTTTTCTATTATCTCCATTAATAGTAATTAAGTATTTTACACATTTTACATTTAATATTGAATAAAACTTCCAAATATTTATAATATATTTATCATATTATTGAGAGTTCATAATGTCCCATTTCAGACAACTGATTCGTATATTTGGCCCATTGAGTCGTATACTTAATGCCTTGATATAATTATTCTCCCCATTCTCTTTTTTAATCTTCACACTTTGATTTCACTTAACATTTTTTTTACTGGACAAGACACTTTAAAGAACAACATTAATTTTTTTAGAAAATTGTCAAATAGTACCCAATTGGAAGTCCATTTGTCAATTAGTCCTTCATTCAATTTTAAGTCAAATAGTATCTATTTTTAGTCAAATAGTCCAAAATTTTGATATGAATATACCACAATACCCTTACTATTAAAATAACTAATAATAATAATAATAAAATGGGGCCACATGCTGCCGCCGGCCGCCGAAAAATTTTCCGGCCGCCGAAATTTTTTTTCAGTCACATTTTTTTATCCTGATCATCTGAAAATATTTCCCGACTGCCGGAATTTATTTTCGACGTTATTTTTTTTTTCTGCCCAAAACTTCTTACTGTATGTCTTCCAAATTTCTTACTACATGTCCATGAAGTCAGTTCAATCAGTTTTTTTTTCAACCCACATATTTTTCTTACTATATGTCTGAATTTTTTACTATATGTATGTATTTCTTACTATATGTGCAAATATTTTTTACTATATGTCCATACATTTTTTACTTAATGTCCAAAAAATAATTATTACTATATGTAACAATCTTTTTATTTAATATCCAAAAATTTATACTTCATGACAAAAAGTATTTGATTACAAAAGTTTCTTACTTTGATGTGCAAATGTTGTTATGTATTTTTTATTTATCACTATTTCTTTTACTTATCACACACTTTTGTTTTAAAAAAAAATAGAGAAAAAAAAATCTTGCTTAATAGCAAATTTTATTATTATGTATTTTCTTATTTAATACAAATTATATATTATTATTTTATAGTGAAATTTCATACTTTATGTTCAAAAAATTAATAAAGTTTCTTAATTTATATCCTTTAAAGTAAGAAAGTTTGTTATTTTATATTCGAAAAAGTAGGAAAAGTTCTTATTTTATAGTGAAACTTCTTACTTTATTTTCTAAAATAAAGATATTTTTAATATATGTTCAAAAAAAATAAATCTTACTTTATAGTGAAAATCTCATACTTTATGTATGAAAAAGTAAGAAAATTTCTTAAAAACTTCTTACTTTATATTGAGATTTCTAACTTTAGATTTGCTTGGTAAAAAAAAAAAATAATAAAAATCGCCGAAAATTTTTCCGGCGGCATGCGGCGGCCAGACAACAGCAGCGGTGGGGGTGGCCGGCGTGAGGTGGTGGTGTATTGTTTATTGATATTATTATTATTATTATTATTATTATGGGTAACCTTGTAATTGTATATTTGTGGTTGAACTATTTGACATTTTGTATAATTAGTTATAATATTTGACAAAAATATTTTTTCCTATGTAGTATTCGGCAATTGCCCCTAATTTCTTTATTTGTTTTTTTTTTCCAATTTTTCTTTTTGAAAGTGCGTTATTGTAACACCCTGTGGATGTTATATATCTTGTATATTAAATTTTATATAACCTTAGAATTTATGAAAAATTAAGAACACGCGAAAATTAACAATAAGCATGTACCTATGATGATTTATATAAAAAGTTCACCCAATTCTTGAACGTTGTAAGTGATTTATATGTTACAGTTCGAGCTGACGGTTTGATTTGTCCCAAACTTCGAACTGCAACCTGATCGCGAAATCGGCTGGTTGCCGGCAGAAGTCTATTAACGAACCGAACGTTCGAGCTCGTTCGAACTTGTTTAAAACTAATTCGTGTAATAATCGAGTCGAGGTCGAATAGAAAATTAGGCTCGTTTAATAATCAAACGAGCACGAGCATGTTTGCGAAAATACATACATACATACATACATACATACATACATACATATATATACACTATATTTTATTTTAATAGAAAGATTTAATGAGAAAACGTTGTTCGAACAATCGAACTTGATCCAATCGAACAAATCAAAGCATTGATAAATTAAATGAGTCGAACTCGAACTGAAAAAAAAAATCAAACAAACACTATATAAATTTTTGCTCGAATATTAAACGAACGAACTCGAACACTGTTTGAGTAATAGTCGAATTCGAGTTCGAAATCCTTAGGCTTGGTTCGTATACAACACTACCGGCAGTTTGTAAACAGCTTGTTCACGATTTGGCCACGGTTTAGTTTGGCAGGTTCTAATTTGAGCTAGGGTATTTTTTTTTAATTCATAATTTATTGATTTTTTGCTAAAATTGTATGATTATTATCAAATTTTTTTAAAAAAATGTATGAGATTAAGTCAGAAAATAGAATAGTACTTTAAATGAATAGAAAGAAAACATTTTCAATTCAAATGTTTGAAGTTACAAAGAAATTATGCTTTAAATATTCAAATATTTGAAATTAAAATATAAAATTATAATTTTAAATAATTATATTTAGGAGAAGCATACGTGATTTATGAATTTTGTAATTAATTTTATTTTTATTTTTTGCTATGTTTTATTATTATTATGGAATCAAAAAAAAAATATTTGAGATTAAGTGAGACTAGAAATAACACTTTTAAAAATAATTTTTTATTTTTTTTGGTTTGCTTTCTGCTATGTTTATTATCAAATTCTTTAAAATAAAATAACATTTTAAATAAATTTAAGAAAACTAAAAAACAATGGACTTGAACTATCTTCGAGTATTTAAGGTTAAAATCTGAAATTTTAATTACAAATAATTGAAGTAAGTTGCCTACATATTCTCTCAACTTAGTAATCAAAGTTCACGTGGTTCTCATTTACCTTACAAAAAGCAACTGGGTAGGAAGAGGCGGTAATGGGGGGTGTCATGCTCATCCATTTAACGAGTCGTTGCTAGATTCAGTATCATAATACTTCGCTCTCTTAATCTTCACTAAAAACAATTTTTTTTGTTTCCGTCGGTCGGCATGTAACCAATTATACACCAACATTTAATTTTTGTTATTGTGAGGCCTAATGTTGGATCTTTGTTGCCCACTTCGCTAAATGCTTGTTCGACTGGAACGGTTGATGCGAGAACGACCAATATCTCATTCGCCATGATGTGAATAATGGGATAAAGTGATTTTCTCGACGACCACAAATTCAAAATATCAAACTCATTGTCGGCTTCATTTATCCCCAACGTTCTATACTCAAAAACCGTTGTTAGATAAACTTCAAGTTCTCGATAATGGTTGAAACCGAATGAGTAAGCGATCGGCCCATCCATGATTTTTTATTTTATCTCAAAAAATCCTGAAATCCCTTAATTTCATCATTGTCGTCACCACTTCTAATATGATTATCAGTTCTAGTAGGAGCTTGTCGTCCAAAAGTACTCATAGGAAGAGGACCATCAAGATTTATACTGTATTCTTTAAATATATCAAATAAATACTTTTTTTCACATTTTGAATAATATCTTCAACGGAAGAAAATTCGTACTCTTCAAATGTCAATAAAAACATCATAATAACTATCAAGAAAAAGTACTAAACCACTTTCTCTATTATTAGGATCTAACAATGTAGCAACTAAAAAACACTTAGAATGGAATACAAAAACTTCAACCATTTTCGTTTCATGAGAATAACACATTCTTCCAAACATTCATTTTTCATATACTCCCTATAAATGAATACAATTTTAACATAATGTTCAACTATAAGGTGGGAAGTAGGATAATAAATACTAGAAAATAAATTAGAAGTATCATCAAACATCTTTAAAAGTTTTTTCAAATACATACGTGTAGTTCATTGGTACGTATATAACATAATTCGTATCTTTCAGTATATGTAGAGTTCCAACGAATAGGCATATCGGTTGAAAAGATTTTTCCATGAAACCCATTTTTCTCACAAAACCTCACCTATTTTCGTTGCGAATATTAATTTCTATGAATATACATGACTCCCATTTTAATAGGATTAAACTCATTTTTCAAAGCATTCAAACCATCTTGAGCACACAAATTTAAAATAACATATGCATCAAATATGAAAAAAAACCCACTAATATATGGTTGACAAATACTAATAAGTTCACCAGTACTCGACGTATTAGGAGTAGCATTATCAAATAAAATTGAAAATATTTTTTTATGATAAATCATGTTTTTGACAAATCGAATGAAGTAATTGAGAAATTGAATGTGCATTATGTGGATGTTTAAAATTATAAATGCAAGTAAACATTTTGGCAAAGTCCATGGCTAATCAACCCAATTACTTGTAACACTCATGTAAGAGTTAATGATCCATCCAAACATGCGAACAAATTGAAACATTGTTTGGTAAATTAACAAATTCATTAGATAAGTTTAACTTATATTCACAAACAACCTTTTTTATTTCACGATTAACTGTAGAGCGTGAGACTCTTGTACTTTAGGGTTAAAAGAAAGTTGGGTGAACTTTCATATAAATCATCATTGTCAATTAAAAGGAAAAGACCTATATGAAACAAACTTAGCTAATTATTTTCTATGAGTGGAATCATAATATGTATATAAAAAAGAGGAGTTCCCACTTACTTATCCTCCATGTAGTTGTATTCAAGTCTTATTGTTACCGGCTTTGTCGGGATGTTTGTTGTTGAGATGGTTGTGCATATTCTCGTATTCTCCTCTTTTTAGGAATCGGAAAGTTTCTATATAATAGTTGCAATTGACACGGTACCTCTTTTTCTTTTTTCTTTTTGCCATCTTCAAGAGGCGTCTCGTTTGCGGGTGGCGGGATCTCAACTTTTTCAAATAAAATTTGAAAATATCGGGTTTGAAATCCAGTGGTGCTTGAGTACGAGTGCTTGGAGGAGTCATATCATCGTACTCCACCTCTTGATCAAGCATTTCTTTACCAGCAAAGGCGATGGCAGCGGCTCAAAAAATTCGATCAATATCGCTATCATTCCAATCTTCGCCAATATCAATGGGATTGAGATTGTAGTTACCGACCTAAGAGTACTTCCTTGCGAAAAGAGATTGACATTGACGTCGTCACTGAGTGTTATACTCTTCCTCTTGTTGGCTCGACGAGAACGAGAAGAATCAGATGGATCGCGATTTGTCATTTTTATAGAAATAAAAAAAATAAAAAAATAAAAGAGTATACTAGTAGGCTAAAGTATGATCAAAGTTTGAAATTAACTAGAAAGTAAGAAACATATCTTCAAATAAAAATATTAAATTTCTTGAAGTTGATGAAGGCTTGATTGATAATTGAAACTTAGTAAATCATAAAAGAGTAATGTAGCATAGGGATTATAGAAGAGAAGAGAGTTGGTGTGATAGAAATGCTTTGCGAAGTGGGGGTATTCATAGATAGGAGTGAAAAAGTAAAATTAAAAAAAATATTTGCGACCAAACCACCGATTTTCTGTTTTCGATTCAAACGCCCAACCGGAAGTTTTGTCACGGTTGAACCAGCGGTTCGAACCTCCGACTAGACCAATGGTAATTTTTTTTAAATATATCATATCATAATTTACGGTTGAAAAAGATTCAAATCAAAACCTGATCACCTTATAGATAATTTTTTTTTCAATTCGAGATCAATAATTAATCGAACCGTTGACCATCAATTCGACTCGACCACTTTTCACAACATTGGACACCTTATCTACATGTATACAAGAATGAAAAATAGATAAGGAGACAGCTCTATCAATGTTTTCTACAAAATAAAGTGGATGTTTGAGAAATAATGATAAGGGTTAATTACAAAAGTTAACAGAGGTCTAGTCTAATTTAAAAAATTATATTCATTTTTTTACTTTTGTAATTATCTCGAATGACGGAGACTGAAAGAGAATTTGATAAGATATTAATTGATACGTTTCTACTTGATCTAATTTAGGTGAACTTATCAATCATACATCTGACCTTGTTCTCCTAAATTGATGCGACGAGATAGAGAAATAAGAAGACTTTTTATTAACAAATATATAGCCGACATAAAAAGTTGTTTGTCATATGTGGCTTAAATTTTAGTGGAGTAAAGAATAAGTTGTTGATAATATGCGTGTTGAGCTAAAATGTCTTGAAAAGCTTGATTTGCCCTTATTATTCCAATTTATCACACGTCCTCGTATTAATAATAATTTTGGGTAAATTGTTTTTTTTTCTATTATGTAGATCACTTTTTAATTTTGGATCAAGATATTGTCCAGTATTAAAATACATACACGAAATTGGTAAAATAATAAAAGAAAGGTCTAAAATTATCATGTTCGGCTAGACGTGCACAAACGGTTATAACCGGCCGGTTAATTAACCGCCGGTTAATAACCGGTCGGTTAATTAACCGGTTTAGGTCTAACCGTAACCTAACCGGTTGAGAACCGGTTAAGGTTACGGTTAAACCGGTTAACCGACCGGGCGGTTAACCGCGGTTAACCGACGGTTTTCAACGGTTAATCTGCAGGCCAGTCGATTTTCAACGGCTAATCTGCAGGCCAGTCGATCGACTGACTTTCCTGTCGATCGACAGACTTTCCAGTCGATCGACTTCCTTTCCTGTCGATCGACTGCCGGTCGATCGACTAAAGAGCAGTCGATCGACTAGACTGCAAATTTTGAAAAAAAAACCGGTTAACCTTGGTGTTTGGAGAGTGGGGTATTTATAGGTGTCAAAATTTGCAAAAAAAAAAAAAAATAAATAAATAAAAATCGGGCTTAACCGGCGGTTAAACCGGATAACCGGCGGTTAAACCGGTTAACCGCGGTTAACCGCCCAACGGCTACTTCTATTTTGAATTTGAGCCGTCGATTTTCAACGGCTCGTTGATCTCAGCCGTCGATTTTCAACGGCTAATCTGCAGGCCAGTCGATCGACTGACTTTCCAGTCGATCGACTTCCTTTCCTGTCGATCGAC
>BMAC01000091.1:1227227-1242992 GCA_014905375.1 Phtheirospermum japonicum
GCCGGTTAACCGCGGCGGTTACGGTTACAAATTTTTGTTAACCGTAACCTAACCGGTTTTAACCGGTTAACGGTTACGGTTAACCGGCTAACCGCCGGTTACGGTTAACCGTTGACCGGTCAACGGTTAAAAACCGCTAAAGAGCAGTCGATCGACTAGACTGCAAATTTTGAAAAAAAAACCGGTTAACCGCCGGTTAACCGCGACGGTTACGGTTACAAATTTTTGTTAACCGTAACCTAACCGGTTTTAACCGGTTAACCGCCGATTACGGTTAACCGTTGACCGGTCAACGGTTAAAAACCGCCGGTTAGGCGGTTAACCGTAACCGGATCAACACGTCTATGTTAGGCCGAATTGCCGACGTGACAGGATTATTTATTTTCTTATTATTTTTCATTTATTTTTAAATATTAAATGGAGGAAAAAAGTCATTTTTGCCCATAATAATCTTAAAATTACTATTTAACTTATAATTGTTAATTTATGATTTTTTCATTTTCCCTCAAATTTCCTAATATTTTTAATTATCATTTTAGTTCATGAAAAAATAATTAAGAATATTTGTAATCATTTTAAGATTACTGTCATCGAAACGGTGAACCGCCGGCGGGCGAATCGCCGAGGTCCCTTCCGACGCCGTTTTTGACCAAAACCTATCAGCTTGTGGATGACCCCACCATCGATGACATCATCTCCTGGAATGAAGACGGATCTGCCTTCATCGTTTGGATTACGACGGAGTTCGCTAGGGATTTGCTGCCCAAATATTTCAAGCACAACAATTTTTCCAGTTTTGTTCGCCAGCTCAACACTTGCGTACGTATTGAATCAATTCTTCAATTTGTTCCATTTTGGGAATTTTGCGTTTTTTTGTTTTTAGGTTTTGTAATTGACTTGATTTTTGTGCGAATGTTTTAGGGATTTAGGAAAGTTATGCCCGATCTATGTGAAAAAAAGCTTCTTTGCGACATCCAGCGCCGAAAGATTGTGACGCCTCCGCCTGCCACGGCGGCGACGCCGTCCGTAGCGGCTGCTCCGCCGCAAGCTCCGGCTGCCCCGACGAGGACGGTGTCGCCTTCGGTATCAGGTGAAGAGCAGGTGCTTTCTTCTCGCCAAGGAAATTACGGATCTCAATAGCAGTGCCGTTATTCGTAATGGAGGCGTTGATCGGAAAATGGGCATAGACAAAGCGCATCTTGTAACGATAACCCTTGGTAACGCCGTTAATCAGATACGACACGTGGCTGAGCACGGTGCGAATGGCGGCGGTCGTTTTCCGGCTACCGAACCAGGACTCGATCTTCAATTTCTGACTTCCGGTGGCTTCATCGGTGATCAGCTGAAAATCGAGGTTCAAATGCTTGAAATTGCGAGAGAGTTTACCCCTCGGACCTTCGACTTCGATCAACTTGGCTTTCACCTTGATCTTAACCCCCGCAGGATATCCATGGTGTCTGATGAGAGAATCGTCTTCATTTTTACTCTGTTTTAGGAGACGAGTAAAACCCTAGGGCATTTTATATGGGATGTGTAAAATGGGAAATCGACGGCCCAGGTGTGGGGCCCGGAGCTATGCAGATTACGATTTGTAGTTTTGGACTTGCTAACTTCCAGGAGCCAGATGAAGAGTTTATGTAAAAATATTTATGTTTTGACGTCGAATTAAAAATATTTTTAATTATCATTTTCCTGATATTTGTAATTACTGTGAGCTGGTAATCACAGTAAAAATAATTAAAAATATTAGGAAATTTGAGGGAAAATGAAAAACTCATAAATTAACAATTATAAGTTAAATAGTAATTTTAAGATTATTAAGGGCAAAAATGACTTTTTTTCTCCATTTAACATTTAAAAATAAATAAAAAATAATAAGAAAATAAATAATCCTACACGTATGAATAAAAAAACAATTTTCCCTTAATATTTTTACTCCATAACTTTGCGAAGGATGTGATGGGGATGAATGAAATAAATCATGCGCATGCATGAGGCCAAGATGTCACGATTTCTTTGGTTTATGAATGAAATTAATACATCGTGTGTACGAGAAACGTTTATTACCATATGATTTGCTCCGAACTCAAACAAGCACCCGAATATGTGAGCGCAGGTAAAAATATTTATTTTTACGAATATTATTTGCCAAAAACTGTATAACAGTATATGGTTTCATAATCGTAAATGATTTTTTTTATATGGGGAATGAATATGAAAAAATCATGCAACAAGAGCAGAACAGATTGATCAGAGGTTAGATTTTATTTTTTTGTCCTTGTGTAAGCATAATTAGCTATATAGGATTTTATAAATCTTTACCGGACAACGTAAATAAGTGAATTGAAAATGAATAAATTATCCACTGCTCCTTAATCAAGCACCTTGAGCTCTAATATGTTGGAAACGGAGTCCGTTGGATCCTTGATCCAACATTGAGCTTATATGTGAAATAATTATATATTGTGGATCGTCTAAATGACGGAAAAAAAAATGTCTTATCAAGATCCAAATAATACCCAGTTTTCAACAATAATCTAACTTTTCCTATTGTTTCAACTTCAACTGTTTTGCCATCGTCCACATAGATGTATCTTTCACCAGCACTTGGTTTTCGACAATGGAGGCAACCCTGCATAGACACACTGATGTGTGTTGTTGCACCAGAATCTATCCACCATGTGTGTCTAGGTACCGAAGTTAAATTAACCTCAAAACAAACCAAATGAAGTAGCATTCCTTTCTTAGCACGCCAAACGTGATAGTTGGTACACTCTTTCTTCCTATGTCCTTCACCTCCGCATAAGAAACAACCCGTACCAGTACTAAAATCGTTACCGTTTATTGCACTAGGTGTCTTTTGTTGTTTCTTTTGTGGTGTTATGTGTGCAGCTTTCTTATCCTTCTTTTGCTTTAATCCCTTACTCTTAAATTTGGAAGTTGAGGCAATATTGACACTTTCAATATGAGACATAATATTGCCATTATTTCCATACCTCATTGAGATCAAATTTGTCAAGAGCGTACCAATTTCAATCTTTTCGTTCTTGTACATGAAGGCAGCAACTGAATCCATAATCTGCATTATCTCAAAATAAATTTGATTCTCAATAACTCTATGTATCTGATTCTCAACCATTTGTTAGATTAAAAGAGAATCTTTAACTTACCTATTTTAATCCATCATTTTTACTCTATATGATTGGCTTTGATACCATTTATTAGATTAAAAGAGAATCTTTAGCTTACCTATTTTAATCCATCATTTTTAGATAGTCATTCAGTTTGTATGTGCTTTAATATTAATATATTATTATATTATATGAGTTTGTTTGTTTCTGGATTGTGCTGATTTTAACATACACATATATATTGCTGCTTGGACTTTTTTTTTTCCATTTCTATTTTGGACAAATTTGGTTATTCTTGTTCTTTTGGAAGTGAAAATTTTAGTATGTTTCATGATTCAAAATTGGTTGGTTTTGGTTCTTTATCAAGTTACGATAGTCTTTATTCAATAGATATTATTACCTCATTTAATGAATCTCGGTGGTGTTCAAATCCTTTAAGGCTGAAGTTGAAAACCAACTCAATAAAAGGATTAAAAGCGTTAGATCTGATCACGGTGGTGAGTACTACGGTAGATATGACAGATCAGGTGAACAACGTCCAGGACCATTTGCTAAATTCCTGGATGAATGCGGTATCGTCCTACAGTACACCATTCCAGGTTCATGATTAACATGAATTTGTCTTGATTTTAGTTAGTATTTTAGTTAGTTTTTCTTATTGTTTTCGGTGAAAGTTGGATAGATTGAGCACATTTTCGTATTTTCTTATCTCCAACTTGTTTTGTCATATTTTAATTATAATTAATTAATTTTATGTTTAAGTTAGGTATTTTAGTTTGGAATTAGTCAAGGATGGGCAAACGAGTAAAGTTTCAGCGAAAACGGGCCGCAATTTGAAGAATTAGAAGCTGCCGACTTTCTATAACGGTTATTCTTTCTGGAACCATTATAGTAGCCTCCAGACCAAGCCTGCCAACTACTGCACGCGTCGACCAGTTTACGTCGGTCGACGCAAGAACCGATGTTGATCGACGCATCTGCCACAAAACTCTCTGTAGCGTCGACCAGTTCGCGTCGGTTGACGCAAGAACTGACGTCAATCGACATCGGTTCTTGCGTCGACGCGGGCAGCAGTTGGCAGGCTTGGTCTGAAGGCTACTATAACGGTTTCAGAAAGAATAACCGTTATAGAAAGTCAGCAGCTTCTAATTCTTCAAATCGCGGCCCGTTTTCGCTGAAACTCTACTCGTTTGCCCATCCTTGACTAAGTACAAACTAAAATACCTAAAATAAACACAAAAATAATTAATTATAATTAAAATATGACAAAACAAGTTGGAGATAAGAAAATACGAAAATGTGCTCAATCTATCCAACTTTCATCGAAAACAATAAGAAAAACTAACTAAAATCAAGACAAATTCATTTTAATCAACTACCCCACGCTTTATTTGTTTGTTCGTCCTCGAACAAATGATAATTTCAAAGTATAACAAGAATGAAAATCAATCCAAGCAATGAGTCGTGTCGTGCTACATACATAATTTTGAAAATATAGATACAAATCACGCAACTTCAAACACTCCACCCGTATTACATTGTCGCTCCAAAATCAAAATTCATGCATCCTCTCAAAAGGGAAATATATATGGGTGTTCGCTCAAAGCACTCAAGAAAATACGCTCAAATCATACAAATACAAGCACAGTAAACAAGAACAAAAAATCAATCTCTTCTCAATCGCAAATTAAGTGTGTTATCAACAAAGAACCGGAACAGGTATTTTCGGGTTGTAATGTAAGGCTCTTTGGACGGGTATGGAATATATAACTCGTGTGGCTAACTCACGATCTAACGTGATCAATAACTCACCAAACCTAATCTAATCACGGAGCCATTTGCTTCACCTCGTTCAAAAGAAAAACATCACTAATACTCTAAAATCGACTTGTTGCTCAAACCACTTAAACGCAATTGAAGCTCATTATATGCTTCTTTTTCAAACACAACTCTTGTCTTTTAAACATTAGGTTTCATAATAACCATCCTTCGTTTTTCTTCTTCTTCTTCTTCTTCTTTTTTATTTCCCCCTTATTATAATTTTTTATGGGGTATTTTTTTCTTTTTCTTTTTTTCTTTTTTTTTTTGATGGTGGTCCTTAATTACAAAAATTCATAAATTCATAATAAATTTTTCAAAACACTAAATCACCAATAAAAATAACGAACTCCTACCCCACGCTTTTAATGGGTTAGTAGGGGTCGACTCAATAAAATCACTCAAGGCTATAGGCATGGATAATTTGGCTATGATTGGCTCATTCGGAATTTATAGTGGCTGATATATATGGATATGGCTGGAAATAGGGTTTTTTCTGTGCCTTATCGTCATATTCAAAGCTAACTACACACAACGATTTCAAAGAGATCTCAAAACAGAACTCATTCAAGCACATGGAAAGATGATAATCACTCAGGCTACTCACAGGCTTTTTGCATGAAAAAGTTTTGAATTTACGCTGCTTTTAAGGTTTTGCGAAATTAATTGCGTCCAAGTACCATTTTATAATATATAAATAATAATTTTAAAAATTTTTATGCACTTATACAAGCTCAAAAGATAAGAACATCAAATCATACATAGCTAACTTCGACAGGCACGCCATACAAACACAATTCAGCGCAGAAATAGCAATCAATCACGTAAAAAAAATTCAAATTACACAATTTTCAAATATAAATCATACTCAACCATCCCCCCTCTAAAAACTCGGCAATCCCCTGATTGCCATAAACAAGTATAAGAAAATAAAAGTAAGGGAGAAAGGGAATAAGAAAACGCCCCTGAAAATAGCCGAGATTCTCCAAAAAGCAATGTGCAATCATCCTTCGTCTTGAATCACGTGATTGAAGATGTCTTGAATAAAAACCTAAAAAGACAAAACAAACGAACAAAAATAAAATAACTAGTAAAAAGAAAAGAAAACCAATACTTGGGTTACATCCCAAGAAGCGCTTGTTGAACGTCGAAAGCTCGACACCATCTACGAATGTTGCTATCCCGGATCCAAGAAAATTTTGATTCGAACTTTTTGTACCTACTTTATTAAGTTTGTCAGTTTTTAAAAAGCTCGCTCGCAAGAGTACGAGTTCACATGTAGGTTGGTAAGTTGAACCGAGTCGATCTCTCGAGGAAGACTAGATTCGGAAGTTCCTTTTGTGTTTATTTTCACGAATAAGAAAATAAAAAAAATAAAACTAATCTAAACACACGGACAGGGGGGATTTGTTTGAGAGTTTAAGAACTAAGATTAATTAAACTAAGAGCAATAAATTAAATCTAAAGATTACTTAAACTATGAACTAATTAATTAAATCTATAACTATTTAAACTAAGAACTAATTAATTAAAACTAAAGATTATTTTAACTAAGAATTAATTATCTAAGATCTAAGATTAATTTAACTATGAATTAATTAATTAAAAGGCTTTTAAAACGATTTAAGAAACTAGAGTTCTAGAGTTTTGATTCGTCTCCACGATCGCTTGGGAAGTCCCAATTGATGTTTCACAACGAATATAGGCTTTAGACCCATAAGATCTAGCTAACAGTAATCATCAACCTCAACACCACAATCATAATCACAATTCGTCATGAAAATAATAATTATTCTAAGGGATTTAATTAAACTAATTGAAAGCATACGAACTAAATTAAAGAGAATAAGATAAGTACTTACTAATTAAACGAAGAAAATTGCAGCGTTCCACAACGAAATCTTGAATCTAAATTAATCTAAATTCTAAGAATTTAAAACTAAGAATTATTAAGAGAAACTAAGAAATATGAAGAGTAACTAAGAAAACAACTCGACACTCGTCGGGGTTGTCAGCCCCTAAAAGGTCTTAGAAACCCTAGGAAAAGTAAAAAGTAGGAAAAGTGACCTAAACTATGCTAAAGTATGCTTTAAATCCGAATTATGGGGGTATTTATAGTTGTGGGATGATTTTGGGCCGAAATCAGGCTTTTATGTCGGTTCTGGGCCTTTTTAACGGCAGTGTTAACGATAAGGTAATAGTAGTAACTGTTATAGAAAGCTACCGTCAGTGCCTCTGTCCTCCAAGGATTACTATAACGGTTCCAGCAGAATAATCGTTATAGAAAACTGGCAGCTGCAAATTCTTGCTACTTTTTCGCCGGAAAGCTCGATCTTTGTCTCTCGATCATCATACTTCATCTATAACGTGCTGAACTCTTCCGGTTATTTAGATATAAAGTGAAAAACTATAAATAATTACTTATTTGCATCAATCTAGATCAGAAGGCGGTAAAATAAGCTGAAAGTACAAATATACGAAATTAAGCTCAAACTACCCAACTTATACCAAATATAATAAGAAAAATAAACTAAAATACTACTAAAAATCAAGATTCGTGCTAATCAGTTCACCCACTATGAATGGTGTTGTTGAAAGACGGAACAGAACGCTTAAGAATATGGTAGGAAGTATGATTAGTCATTCCACCTTACCACAATCACTATGGGGAGAAGCACTTAAGACTACAACATATATCCTTAACAGAGTTCCAACTAAAGCAACTGATAAAACCCCTTATGAAATCTGGGCGGGTAGAAAGCCCAGTATAAAGCATTTGCATATTTGGGGGTGTCCAGCTGAGACTAGGCCTTATAGGCCTAAGGAAAAGAAATTGAACATAAGGACAGTTAGTTGTTATTTTGTTGGATATTTTGAAGGATGCATAAGGTACAAGTTTTATAATCCCACAACTAAAACTATTTTTGAGACGGGAAATGTCCGGTTCTTTGAGGATGTTGAGTTTGCGGGGGGAGATAGAGTTAGTGATTTTTTCTTTGAAGAGGAATATGTGGATATTCCCACGGGTGTTGTTGGCATTGATCAGGATTTTATTCCTACTCTGTTCAAGATACAAATCAAGACAATATCGAAGAACCTCCCATTTCACAATTATTCCAAATCAACAAACTCTAAAACTTCAAGAACCTATGTCATTAAGGAGATCCACTAGGGAAAGAAAAAGTGCAATTTTAGATGATTACATTGCATTTCTCCAAGAAAATGAGACTGACATTGGAGTGATGGAAGATGATCCTATCAACTTCCATCAAGCCATTGAAAGCTCAAAGTGTATAGATGCCATGAATGAGGAGATTAAGTCCATGAGTAACGATGACGTGTGGGAACTTATCCCATTGCCAGAAGGTGCGAAACCCATTGGTTGCAAATGGATATTTAAGACCAAGAGGGATTCAAGAGGCAATGTGGAAAGATATAAAGCACGTCTTGTTGCAAAGGGATTTACACAGAAAGAAGGCATCGATTATAAATAGGCTTTCTCTCCAATTTTTTTGAAAGACTCTTTCAGAATTATAATGGCATTGGTGGCAAATTTTGATCTTGAGTTGCATCAGATGGATGTAAAGACAACGTTTCTTAATGGAGACATTGATGAGGAGATTTATATGGTGCAACCTGAAAACTTTGTTTCGGGAGATTCAAAGAACATGGTTTGCAAACTTAAGAAATACATCTATGGGCTCAAGCAGGCATCTAGACAATGGTATTTCAAGTTTCATCAAGTGATCATCTCGTTTGATTTTGAAATGAATTTAGTCGATAATTGTGTATATCATAAGTTCGGTGGGAGCAAATACATATTTTTAGTTTTGTATGTCGATGACATTTTGCTTGCCAGCAATGATATAGGCTTATTGCACAACACTAAGAGATTTCTAGCTAAGAATTTTGAGACGAAGGATCTTGATGACGCCTCTTTTGTATTAGGTATAGAAATACACCGAGATCGTTTTCGGGGTGCTTTGGTATTATCACAAAAGAGTTATATTAAAAAGGGTTTTAAAAGGTATGGCATGCAGGACTGTAAACCTGGAGATAACCTTGTGGCCAAGGGAGATAAATTTAGTTTCAAATAGTGCCCTACGAATAAATTAGAGGAAAAAGAAATGCTGAAGATTCCTTATGCTTCAGCAGTAGGGAGTCTAATGTATGCTCAAGTATGTACGCGTCCAGATATTGCGTTCATTGTTGGAATGCTGGGCAGATACTTGAGTAAGCCAGGACTAGACCATTGGAAGACAGCCAAACGGGTCTTGAGATACTTACAAAGAACAAAAGATTACATGCTCATATATCGGAGGTCAGATCGAATTGAGATCGTTGGATATTTTTACTATGATCATGCTGGATGTCATGATAGTATGAAATCTAGGTCAGGCTATATATTCTTACTGGCTGGGGGTTCTATATTTTGGAGGAGTGCTAAACAGTCTATTATAGCATCCTCTAACATGGCAGGAGAATTTATAGCATGTTATGAGGCATCTAACCACGGAGTATGACTCCGAAACTTTGTCACGGGGTTGCGCATAGTGGATGGTATTGAAAAGACACTTAAGTTATTTTGTGATAATAAATCGGCAGTCTTGTATTCCAATAACAATAGGAGCTCGACGAAGTATAGGCATATAGACATCAAGTTCTAGTTGTTAAAGAGATAACTCAAAGTGAACAGTTGTCTATTGAACATATCGGTACAAACTCCATGATTGCGGATCCGCTTACAAAGGGATTACCACCCAAAATATTTCATGAGCATACTACTGGTATGGGTGTCAAACTTTTTGAGGATATATAGTTTTAGTGGGAGTTCTGTGATTATAATGTTCTCTTTTGTAGACATATTTTTCAATTACTTCAGTTTAAGGATATTTTGAGTTTATTTTCTGCAGAAATTAAAATTATTTGGTTGATTCACCCTTTAATTTTAGTATATGGTTGATCTCACTAAGGTTTTAATGTGTACCAGATGGAAATAAGTATGTTATGATCACAATACATGAAATTTCCATGCTACACATCCACATCATGATCCATGTCATTCAGTTGTGTTGACATATGTGACCATTGATGGGTCGAGTTACGATAAATGTAATGAAGGCCGCTTTGATCCTATATTGATATGGTTGATGGACTGGATTGGATATAAATACATTTTGGTTATGATATCAAAGTTGAGCTCGTCTGGTTATATTTTGCAATGTATAATTATAAGGTTACACATATAGCCCAAGTGGTAGATTATTGGATCCTTAATCCAACATTGGTCTTATATGTAAAATAATTATATATTGTGAACTGTCAAATAAAGAAGCCTAATTAAAAGGGATCAAATAAAGTTTAAGGTATTGGGCTTTAATATATTTAATAGGGTGTGGGCTTTTCATGTGTAGATACTCAATGAGCTATCTATTTTAATGATGGGCTAAATAGGTAAACCCTAGATGACTCAAGTATATAAGGGTTATGGTCCCTAGGTCATACGTATCATGATTATTATCAACTATTCTATTATGCATCCCATCGTCAGAAGAGAGCATATAGAGAAATCTAAAGGATTCTATAAAGGGATTGGATACGTATTGCCCTATATGGTCAAACCCCAAATTCAATCGCATATGGATTCAGGTACGCTACCGTAAACTAACTTACGATTTTTAATAATTTAATATGATGGTTACTCGATTATAGCGATGATTTTTTCTAAAATTATTTTAATCCAACAGAGTCGGCCCACACAAATACAAATTGCATGTTTACACTAGTATTAAGGGTTAAATCTGAATTTTTGGATGTACATGAAAAATAGAAAGATATGGGCCCTTGTATACTATATAAATAATAACACTTTATACCTCAAAGAAAAATCAAAGAACAACCTTCAACTCCTCTAAATTTATTTAATTGATAAACACATTTGGTATAATTTTGTTTAAAGGTCATTTGAGCAATCATACAAGTAAAGAGATCTATTACTGATAAGAAAAAGAGAAGGCACTAAAAATTCACAATACAAATCACCAATATCAATGTCAAATGTAATTATATTTTAGGACATCTTGAAACTTAACACAACATTTATGCATTCTATTCTCATTGAGTGAATACAACTTCTTATGATTAAAAAAATACAATAATATCTTTAAAAACTTCCAATTGTTTAAATGTACTCTCTAGGGAAGAAATAATAATATTCATTAGAATCACTACAACAATAAAATAATTAACCCTAAAAGACTACCCGGAGACAGTGAATCTCTTAATGAAATTTTCATCAAATTGTTTTTTAGTCCGAGTTTTACACATTTGAGGAAAAATATGATCAATTTCAGTTTTAGATACAAGTTTATTGGATATTAATTTGTTCAAAACCTTCCTCCCTATGCTTTTCAAAATAAAAAATTAAAATTTTCAAAATACTTATGGCGCCATTAACTTGCATATCTTCAAATTGTAATTTTTTGCTAATCAAATTAATTGTACTCAAAACAGTATGCCATATATAGTCATGCCCAACAATATCCAAAATTCTCAAGTCCGTGGGTTGCTAAAAACTTAGCCTCACTCTTAGTTTTGGCATATTCACAAACTCCTGATAACTCAAATAGAGCATCTCTTATTCATTAGGCTGAGTTATTATAGTTGTAAATGCTATTAAAATGACATTCACACATTGTTGTTGATAATGACTTTAAAGTCAAGTGATGAACATGATTTACAAAATATCCCACCATTTTGTAAAACGCACATAATGTATTCAAGCATTGTACAACTTCAAAAAAAGAGACAAATTTAACACAAATATATTTTTTTTTTGGGCCCAACTATTTTTTAAGAAAAAATATAAATACAACAAACATATATATACTTGTATAATAATTTGGGGTCCCCCAAAATTGGGGGTCCCGGGCCGTCGTCGTCGCCCACGTTGCCCATCCTCAGGGCCGACTTTGCTATTATTTTTTGGGATATTTATAATTATATGAATAGTAAGAATTCTTATTTATTATAAAATTTGAAATTTTTTTTTTTTTTTTACTGTAGATGTCAAAACACTACAACAAAACTGTCAAATTTCAACGAAAAATAGCTGTTGGAATTCAATATAAATTTTCGTTGGAATGCATAATTCCAACAAAATTTCCAACGGCCATTAGAATTTGCGTTGGAGTTTGTTCTAAATATTGAAAATTCCAACAGAAATTAACCAATGGAACTTCCATTGGAATCTATTTTCTGTAGGAGTACTGTTGGAATTTGGTGATTCTGACGACAAGTTTTCCAATGAATTATATTATATTCCGTTGGAAATTTTGTTGGAATTAGGAATTCCAACGAAAAATTGTATTGAATTCAAACGTATATTTTCCATTGGAATTTGACAGTTTTGTTGTAGTGAAACATGTCCGGAAAATTGACGATAATGTATTATTATATTGTATTTGATGTCAAATTATTTCTAAAAAGTGAATGATATTGTATTTAGTGGTAATCTATTATATATGTTAATAGGATAGTATGTGATAGAAACTAAGTGTAAAATTTTGTTTAATGAGTATTTAATTTTAACTATTAGAACAAATGAATATATTCAAAATATCAATATGATATATCAAACTCTAAGAGCAAACATACACTTAGTCTATGTTTGGTCTAAACTTCCGAATACCTATATTGAGATTGCGAATTCCAATACTCGTTTGTTTTACGATACAATTTTCAATTCACAAGCAACAATTTCTTATAATTAACCCCACACTCATCTTTTTTTCTCATCATCATTATATTTAAAAATTTTTACTAAATATAATATTCACTTTTCAGATATGATTTGACATCAAATATAATACAAAAATACATTATCATCCACGTTTCAAAGAAAGTAAAGAATTTTGAATTTTACAACAAAAATATATAAAAATTCTTACTATTTATATAATTCTAAATATTCAAAATCTTGAATACCAAAATTCAGAATTACTACAAACCTTACACCAAACAACACTTCAAGACTTGCTAGGTTATTTGGTTTGATTTTAGCCTCAGGAGTCTCACGAGCCCGACGAAAGTAAAGTCCAACTCGATTTATGTCGAGTTCTAAAATATACATATCATCCCAAGGTTTAGTAAGGATTTTATAAAAAGCATTGTTTTTTTGTTGAAGGAATAAAACAATTACTGTGTCTTCGTTAACAAAGTAACCGATGAGGGACCATTTAGGTATTTATTATCTTTATGTATTATGAAAACCTGTATTTGATACCCTATATGAAGAGAGTTTTTGATGAATAAGAGAACCCTAATTCTACCGTCTCTTTTGTGTCTTCTTCTTTTCTACTTTTCCTTTTACAATTTTATATTTATTGATAATTCTCTTTATATAATGATGTATTTAGTTTTTATTTAATTTTGAATTCATAATTATTAATTAGTATTACTATTAATCTCTCTCTATATATATAAAAAGGCTAGCGTTTCTAAAAATATGTCTCAAATTTTTCCCGCTCATTTTACTTACTATATGTAGTATACATATTTATTATTTATATAAATATTCTTTTTGGAGATTATAATTTATCTAAAGAAAATATTAAATATATAAAAGAATTATGTATAATAATAAATAAAGTCTGAGAAAAATAAAAATAATAAAATTCTTTTTGAAGAAAATATAAAATGTAAAAAAAGTATTTAAAATAAATATATAAATATATGTAAATAATTAGTTAATAAATTTTAAAAACCCAAAAAAGCAAAAGTAAAACATAATTATTTTCAAAGACTGTAAAATAAAATTAAAAATACTAATAAAATCATATAGATAAAAATATAAGAACTTATAAATAATCTATAAATATTTATTTAATAAATATGAAAAAGAAATAAAAATTTAATAATCAAATAAAATTAAAAAAAATCATAAAATAAGTTAAATTAACTCAAAAGATTCATAATTAGATTCTATAAGATTATTAAATAAAACTAAAAACAAAAATGAGAATTCAGAGAAAGATAAAATAAAATAGAAAAATAATAATATCAACTACAAAAGTATTATGTGTGTATATATATAGAAACAAAATTTGAAAAATAAAATATAAATATAAAATATATAATCTAAATAATTAGTTTATAAATTTGAAAAACCCAAAAAAGTAAATCAAAATATAAATAATTTAAATGTTATCAAATAAATTTATTTTTATTATAAATAAAATACAAGAACTTATAATTAATTATAAATATTTATTTAATAAATACAGAAAAATAGAAAATAAACCAAAAAGTTGCTAATATTATAAAATTAAATATGAATTCATAACTACAAAAATGTACCATTAAATTATATAAAAGTATGGGTTAACTAAATATAAAATTTTAAAAAATAAAAAATTACAATAAATATAATATAATATAAGAAAAATCGGAAAATAAAGTAAAATGAATAAAAAATAATAATTTATAATTTGATTTTAAGAAATTATTTAATAATTTGTTAACTAGAAAAAAATAAAAAAGATATTATGAGTACAACCAAGAAATTGATGCAACGAAGACAAAACAAAAGTTTATATTTATAATTAGTAACAAGAACTTGTATTTTCTTCCATAATTTTATTTGTTGACCAGACCAGGTGATACGAGTACAAACCTAATAGCGTCATATCTTTCAATTTTTTATATGTGACTCAAGTAAAACTCGGATGACCCTGAACATGTCACAAACTTGGCAATGACACTTTTTTCCTATTTCTTTTATTTTTCCAAAAAAAATTAAAAATATATATTATGAAGATAAGTGAAATGTAAATAATTTTATACAATTATTGATTAAAATCTGAAATCAAAATTATACGTGGGTAGAACAAAAAACTGATTATATAATCGCATAATATAAAGAATTCAATACATTATTTTAATATTTTTAACTAAATAATTATTTATGAATATTTGTATATTAATAATTTGTGACTAATTACTATAGTTTTAAGTATTTAACGTTATAAACCCACACATAAATGATTTATTACTCTTGGTTATATAATTACTTTCGTATAACTTAAATCTATATATAAATTTTAATTTATTTATCGGGTTCATCAACTTACTCGATGACATGGTGGTTAAATTACTCAGTGGCTATCACGAGTCAAATAACGGGCTAATTTAAAAAAATAACTATAATAAAATAGAATACAAAGGCCCCCAATTAAAATTTTAATACGATACTTCATTTATTTGGTATTTGTTTTTTCATTTTTTTAGTATTTTATATATTTTAAGAATATTTATATTTTTTTACTTTCTAGATTTGGGAGATAATTTTTTATAATACGGCATTAATTAAGTATATTACTTTTTGTTTTAGAATATTTTAAAATATATTTTATTATGTTTTATAACTTCTTGATCGTTGTTATTGTTTTATTATCAACTTTGAATAGATAAAAAATTATTTAAAATTAACTTTTATATTTATTTGATTTACTTTATCACTATCGCTAATTTATTCTTTCAACGTCTTTAAAATAAACATTTTGAAATTAATGATAATTTTATTAAAATATATATGTTATATTTATTTAAATAAATTCATATTTTTCTGATTATTTTATTAATTATAGCATTTTAAGTGTGTGTTTTATTTTTAGAATTTATTAAATGATTATTCAAAATTTAAATTATTTTAAATTTTATTCTATAGAATTATTGAGAAATAATATTTATTTTATATTATTTAAACTATTACAATTCGTAATATTWTTTTTTWWTTTWAAWTWWTTKRWWAAWWWTT
>BMAC01000091.1:1243213-1303736 GCA_014905375.1 Phtheirospermum japonicum
TTWWWAMYYWAAWWAAAAAAATTGTATGTATTTATTTTATTTTATATTCTTTTTTWAATTTATATTACAAGTATTATATTTTTATTGGTTAAAGGTTTATTTGATAAATTTATAAATATGATGATATAAATTATATTTAAAATAAAATCTACAACAAAGTATGACTAAAGTACAACTAGATTATTTAGTTGTACTTAAATTGTACTCAAACATATTTATTTAATTGAATTATAACACAATTTAATAATAAAATTTGAGGTACATGTTGACAAACAAGTACAACGGATACCGATAATTAGAAAAGCCTAAATTTATTATAAGATATTTACTTTGTCTTTGAATACAAAGACTAAACAATGAGCTGAACTCAATGATTTGTAATAAAAGTGACTAATAAGATTATTACACAACTAACTAAATGGGAGAGATTGAAACTATTGTCATGTGATGATAACAAGTTAAACTATAATTTGACGTATAATGTAGTCTGCAAAAAGTTGTTTCATAATCTATAAATGTGGAGTTCTTTATCTTTAATTTGTTTTAGGGCGCGGATATATGCACCCCATCTATTTATGAGTTCAAGAAAAAGAAAAAATGGTGATGGGTGGTGAAAGGTAAGTGATGGATAAGGACGACAAAGGGTAAGAAACAAATGAAAAATAGGGGTGTTCATCTTTGGTTTCTCGAGCATATGTCATGTGTTTGAACTTTTTGATCGAACAATACAAAGTTGTTTGAAGAAAAAATCGAACAACCCCTTCAGATCAATTTTTCGAATATGTGTTTTGTGTACGAATCCATTTTTCGCAATTATATTTTGTGTTCAAATCGATTTCTTGAACATATATTTTGTGTTCGAAAGTTTAGTTCGAGATTTTTTTTCAAGACATCTTTTTTCCTTTTTATTTCTTCAATGGCACGGCAACGGCGACGTATTTATGTGAGCATGTTTTGTTTATATTCTTCAATAGACCGCGGCCATGTCAGTGGCGACGGTGATGGTCGGCGGCTGGGGTGGTGGTGGAGAGTCGAAGAAGATGAAGTATTTGGGGGTGTAGGATTTAAGGGAAATATTGATATTTAACTGATAACATTTTTAGTAGGGTGAACTAATAAATAAACGAGGTGCGTATATCCACGTCCTTTGTTTAAATTTGCTTGTGTTTACCAGTAATTGTGACTTTAGTATTTTAAATTATTATATTATATCAATAAATCAATAATATTACAATTAGATCAAATAAATTTATACCATTTATTTCAATTCGCTCCGTGTATCGCACGAGTTAAACACTAGTTATTAATTAATGGCACAAAAGCTGTGGACTTTAAGATAAGTTAAAATGAAGTTAAAGTGATATAAATTCTCATATCTCTCTCTTCTTTTCAAATACACTGCAGAACATATAATAAAGAGATGGTTTATACTGCATAAAGAATGTAAATACACATATACACGTGTACACTGCATAATAAGTTGGCTATGAAATTGTGAACAAAAGATGAAATCCTCCTCATAACTTTGTACGGACTCGAAGCGTCACGATTGATAGAAGATAAATAACTCAGTTTGACTAGTTCATTCCGTAATAACTGGTACACGTTTGTTCGTAAATTAAGACGTTATGATCACATTGAACCCAACAATAATGATGTATGTAATTGAAGGCCAAAAATTAGTGAATTTTATCTCTAGTATGGCCTAGCGAAATTTGTGAAATCTTCACTTTTACACTATTTAGTCAAACTTCCTGCACACAATTTGAGTAATGCATCTAACTTTTTTCTCTTTTCTTAAATGATAGAAAAATAAAATATCTCTCTCACTATGTGTGTGAGTGTTTCCAAGCTTACCAGCGGCTCTTTAGTCATCATATATACACACACACATAGTCATCATATGTGTGTGTGTGTTTTGACTAAAGAGCCGCTGCTAAGATTGGAAACACAAGTAAATTAGAGGTAATATAGGGAACGTCATCAACAAGAATGAGTCTATAAAAAAACAACAACTTGAAGTATCGAGTGTTTACAGTACGCGTGGGTAAGCAAACCCAGTAATCTAAACTTTAAGTAGCCCTAAAAACAAAACAAAATCAAACAAAGGGTATACTACCAAACTTAGCACTCACATCCGTAGAGATATGACTTTCATCCACAACAAAATGTGAAATGTCAATGAAACCAACCACATCTCAAGCACCCCTAAATCGAGCATGAGCAAGAACTCAAATTGTCACAAAAGCCTATGAGCTAGGCCCTTAATTGGTACCGGGCACGAGTAATCTTTAAACTGAAACCAGACACCCGTGTGGATAATGCCCTTCAACACAAAAGAAAAACAGACCAGGACAACAAGGGTAGGCGAAGAACACGTGGACAAAGAAGACGAATGATCCCTTCGATTCCCTGACTTGGCAAGTCAACTCAATAATTAGTGATACCTTACCTTGATTTGCCTACCAAAAAATATACCAACGTGCAAATTTGATTTGTCTTTTCTAATGCAACTAAGTTGATTGTCTTAATTTGCAAACGATCCTGGCAATAGAAGTGTTTAACTTAGTTCAATTGAAACTCGCTCATATAATTAATGTCCGCCCCAAATGAGGAATATGTTTTTTTAAATTAAATCGTAGAGGGTTTTGAATTCATCGTGGAAATTCCATTTTCTTTACAATTAATATCTTGTTTAGAAGGGAAAATAAAAATATAGTAAAATCTTAGAAGTTATGATCGATTCATTTAATATTTCCTTTTTTAGAGGACAATTTTTCATATTTAAAATTTGTATTAGATATATTAATACCTCACCCCATCCATGGGTAAATCTTGGTTCAAACTCTTCGCTGTTGGATAAATGATGCCTTTTGTTATCAGAATTTAGACATCATCCACATTGGTTTTGATTAAATGTATAATGACACGTTGAATTGGAACTGGGGGAGGCCCCGTGTCATGTAACAAGTAACAACGATGCTTCCTTTTCCTTTTGGTCCCGGCCCAACCGTATGAACTTGAGAAATTAAAATAAGAACCTCCTCTTGTTGTTGGTAAGTTATTGGACTCAAATGATTTTCTTTGCAAAAATTGATTACTCTTTTGCCATTTATTGATTCAACACGCCTCTTACAACATTGACAACACAAATGTGTTCAAAAAGCTAAGTAGGGGTAATTGCCGAATAGTATTTAGGAAAAAATATTTTTGTCAAATATTATAATTAATTATACAAAATATCAAATAATCCAATCATAAATATACAATTATAAGGTTACCCTTAATAATAGTAATATCAATAAACAATACACCACCACCTCCCGCCGGCCACCCCCACTGCCGCCGCCGGAAAATTTTCCGGCGAGATTTTTTTTTTGGCCCAACAAATATAAAGTTAGAAATCTAACTGTAAAGTAAGAATTTTTTTTTGAGAAATATTCTTATTTTTTCATACATAAAATATGAGATTTTCACTATAAAGTAAGTTTTTTTCTTTTTATTTTTGAACATAAATTAAAAATATATTTATTTTAGAAAATAAAGTAAAAAATTTCACTATAAAATAAGAACTTTTCCTACTTTTTCGAATATAAAATAACAAACTTTCTTATTTTAAATGATATAAAGTAAGAAACTTTATTAATTTTTCGAACATAAAGTATGAAATTTTACTATAAAATAATATATAATTTGTATTAAATAAGAAAATACATAATAATAATTTGCTATTAAGCAATATTTCTTTTTTCTTTTTTTTTTGGCAAAACAAAAGTGTGTAATAAGTAAAAAAAAAAGTGTGTAATAATTAAAAAAAATACATAACAATATTTGCACATCAAAGCAAAAAACTTTTGCAATCAAATAAAATACTTTTTGTTATCAAATATGAATTTTTGGACATTAAATAAAAAATTTGTTACATATAGTAAGAAATTCGGACATATAGTAAGAAATATTTCTGGTGATCGGAATTATTTTTTGGACATTAAGTAAAAAATGTTTGGACATATAATAAGAAATATTTGCACATATAGTAAGAAATACATACATATAATAAAAAATGCAAACATACAATAAGAAAAATATATGGGTTGAAAGAAACTGACTCCATGGACATGTAGTAAGAAATTCAGACATACAGTAAGAAATTTGGGCAGAAAAAAAAAACGCCGAAAATAAATTACGGCAGCCGAAAAATATTCCGGTGGCCGGAAAATATTTTCAGATGATCAGGAAAAGAAAATGTGATCGGAAAAAAAAAATCGGCGGCCGGAAAATTTTCCGGCCGGCGGCTAACTTTATATTTGTTGGGCAAAAAAAAAAAAATCGCCGAAAAATTTTCCGTCGGCGGCAGGTAGCGACAGAAGGTGGCCCCGTTTTATTATTACTATTGTTATTATTATTATTATTATTGTTATTTATTTTAATAGTAAGGGTATTGTGGTATATTCATATCACAATTTTGGACTATTTGACTTAAAATTGAATGAATGACTAATTGACAAATGGACCTCCACCTGTGGTACTATTTGACAATTTCCCCTTAAAACTAATATACAACTCTATTAGAACTAGTGAACTTCAATAGCAACCGACATATTTTATGGTTTGATTGATTTAGCTGATTTAAGAAGTTGATAGTTATTAATTAATTATAAATATTGTTTGATAAATTAGTTATGGTGTCTGATATCTTATTGTCAATTACTTGGTAAATTAGTCGATTTAAGGAATTAATTAAAAAATAATTTATCAATATACACATGATTGAGAATATAAAAAATAATATACATGAGAATTAAGAAAAATATAAAATAATAAAAAATAAGTTTAGAATAATAAATAAAGATTTTCTAAAAATATTTTAAAAATTAAGAAAAAAATATAAATAATGGTACCAAAATAATTACATTGATAAATAAAAAACTCCTTTTATATAAAAATAATATTTATATAAAAATATAAAATAATATGTTAATATATGAAAAATAATAGTTTATGAATTTAAATTAATAAACAAGGACTTTCTAAAAGAATATAAACAATGGTTACAAAATAATTATTTTGATAGATAAATATTTTATTATTTCTAAAAATATTTATGTAGAAATATAAAATAATATTTTAGTATGTAAAGAAATATTTTTTAGAGGAAACAGATGAAAAAAGATTATTCAATCAACTATCTGCTGATTAAAAACTATATGAAATGTAGATTTTAATTTTTTTCCGAAACGAGACTATTTAGGTTGATCAACTATCAAAAGTTCATTAAAAATATTCATCAAACGATAGAAATAATTGATCGAGATAAGTAAGCTATTACCTCCTCCAAACCGCTCAACCAAACAACCCCTTATTGTTCAAACCGAGGAACATGTGTGTTGGGCTCACAATGCTTACATGAACTCGATATCACTCTAATAATCCCTACTAATGACTTTCATAATTAGTAATCCTACGAGTTTATGATATTTCTTACATTTTAAAAGAACGTTGTTTATATCATTGCAATTTCCACTTTTGTCCCTACAATTATTTGTTTATTTATTTATTTTTAAATATTAATCTAAATAAATGGAACAATATATTATTAAATAAACAAATACTTGTATACGAATAATGTACTGCATGCTCATCTTACCGCGTATAAGAAATGTCGAGGAATAGGCTCACGTCTCATTTCAAACGTTGACAATAGAATAGAATTGTATATAAATCCCTAAAACCAAGTGGCCTAATAATAGTCGTTACATTATAGACTCATTTAATTTTTCAGTTTATTCAATTTTGCTAATTCACCCCTATCCCCCAATAACCCCTCAATAACCCCTCCCCATTTTCTTCTCTCCATTTTTCTTTTTTTAGATCTGTCTGCCTTGCTGTAAAAAGCTCTCGCATACATTATTGTTGACTTTGAATTCTCGTTGTGGTGCCACTTGACAATAATTCAAAGGAAAGTGCTTCTAAGGTATCGTTGATTTTTTTATTTTATTTTTTCTGTTTTAGTTCCAAAACTGGAAATCTCATTTTTTTTTTCTTCTTCTTAGAATCGGGAATCAACGATAGGGATTGTTTACAAATGGGTTGGAAAGATATGTTAGTTTTTCGGAACATGTTTCAGGTTTGTGACTTTTTTTTTTAATAAATAAAGTTATTCTTGTGCTTTATGCCTTTTTTCTGATTTATTCTGTGCTATTAAAACAATATTGCCAAGAAAACCTTTGGATCTGTGAAAAAAAAGTAATTTGAATAAAGTATTTAAACTTTTTAGAAAGTTTTTCTTGTTTTATTTCTTTATTTTTATTTTTTAACTTCTTAAGTTATGGGGTTTGTGTTAATTTGCATATAAAGCAGCATAGATTAGTGTGATGCAATTTTTATCTCGAGCTATCCAAACATCGAGTTGGTTAAATTCATTTATCACTGCAGTTTTTGGATTAATCAGCTTTAATGTTTGGCATTCTAAATTTTATTATATTTAGTATTATTATTTTAAATTAGTTTATTTATTTTATTTTATTTTGCTTTCTTAAAAACAGGCTAGACAAGACGAGGTCGAGCTTGGATGCGGACATACGATAAAGTCCCATGGAGGAAAGGTCGCAAGGAGTCACAAGCACGACTGGCTGATATTGATTCTGCTTGGTGGTATAGTGCTTATCTTAAATATCACTCACCCGTTTTATCGATTTGTCGGCCGAGACATGATGACCGATCTTAAATATCCCATGAAAGAAAACACCGTACCCGTATGGGCAGTTCCTGTGAGTGTTGTATTTATTTATTTATTTTTATTTTTTTGCTTTTTTTCATTTACTGAATTTTTATTTTTTTTGGGTGTGATTAGATATATGCAGTTTTGTTACCTATTGCTATATTCGTGTTTTTCTATCTTCGAAGGCGAGATGTCTATGATCTCCATCATGCTATATTAGGTAATATACTATTTTTAGACTTTCCTTATCTGCTGAAGCCGATAATTTGTTAAGTTGAGCTCATACCGTGCTCATGAATGAACAAACTGTAGGGCTCTTATTTGCTGTGCTGATAACCGGAGTCCTCACGGACTCGATAAAAAACGCAACGGGCCGACCACGGCCCGACTTTTTCTGGCGTTGCTTTCCCGATGGAGTAGAAGTACGTCATTTTTAATTTCCCGATACATAGTTATTTTTCCTACTGTTTTCGGTGTAATTTTTATCAAGAATGTTTTGTTATTTTTGCGGTTCTAATTTTGCTAAATTGATTTGTCTTTCCCGTAACCAGGATTATAATCATTTGGGCGACGTGATATGTCATGGTAAAACTAGTGATATTAAAGAAGGGCACAAGAGCTTTCCGAGCGGTCATACTTCATGTAAGTAGTTTCTTGCTCTAGTCATTTTTCATATATATATATATATATATATGTGTGTGTGTGTGTGTGTGTGTGTATATATATATGACAAAAACTTGTGTTAGGCCAATCTAATGGATCAGGGCCAAATTTTAGTATTTTAGTTTTTCCTTTTAATTTTTAGGGTTCGTTTTTCTTAGTTGTTTATTTTGTTTAGTTTTTCTTAGGGGTTTCCAGTTTTTTAGGGCTTTTATTTTTTTTACGGTTTTTTAGGATTTTTTTTGTTTGTTTGGTTTGTTAGCTTTTTTTTTTTCTTATAAAAATATTTTAATTTTAAACTTTAGTTTTAGGAGACCTAATGAACATTAGTTTTGTGATGATGGTTCGTCGGGTGATTACTTGATTTTTTTTAATTTTTTTTTGGCAGGGTCGTTTGCAGGTCTCGGTTACCTAGCATTGTACTTGTCGGGAAAAATTAAATGCTTTGATGGCCGTGGCCATGTGTCGAAACTATGCATACTATTTTTCCCGATCCTCGCTGCGTGTCTCGTTGGTATATCTCGTGTGGATGACTATTGGCATCACTGGCAAGATGTGTTTGCGGGGGGTCTCTTAGGTGTGCTCCCTTTTGGACACGAATTAAAGAAGTTTAATTGGTTAAATTAAGACTCATTGCCCCAATGTTACTGAACATGTATGCCTGTGTGTCCTTTCAGGTCTTACGGTTGCTACATTTTGCTACCTGCAGTTTTTCCCACCTCCATACCACACAGAAGGTATATATGTTCTATTTTATTTTTTAATAATGTACACGTTATACTTGAGGTATCATTATTTAAACAAGGATTAATTTCAAATAAAATCATGACCTTTATTCCATTTGCAAGTAAAAATGGCTGGTTTTTTTTTTTTTTTTTTTTAATGTACTATTGTTTTTCAAAATTTTCTTGATTGCAGGATGGGGTACTTATGCATATTTCCGAGCGTTGGAGGAAACTCGTTCATTACCAGTTGAGTCGACGAATGGGATCAACATGCAAGGTATGAATCATCAACAGACCTCTGATCCAATTTTAGACCCAAGTTTTGACGCTATGGAGTCTGGAAGAAGAAGGTAGTCTGGAAATCTGCTTTGTTCCTTGGATTTGTATTTATTCTGGTTTCATATTAGATAGTGGTTGTTGATATCTAGATTGTACCATTTATTATTACATTTTATCATTAATATTTTAGTTTGTATTTGGTAGACATGTTACGATGAAGACGCCTGTATAATAAAATTTTGAGTAATTTTATGCATTTAGAGAGAGATTTATTTTTCTGAGTATTTATCCACGGTACGTGTAAATATTAACACGTACTGTTTAACCAAGGCCAAGCTCGATACGATCTCATTTAATATGTCCATGAGCAATGTCATTGTTGTCAAGGGTGGTTTAGTACTTTCTCTATTTTTTGTGATCATAGGTCATATGCTTACCTTTTCACTGTAAGATATAATTTCAATTATTCAATTCCAAAAATCATTTGTCTTCTTCTATTTTCTTTATTGTTTTTCCGTTACATATGTATATACTATGGAATAAGTAGGCTCAAAAATTGTGAACAAAAGACAAAATTCTCATACTATATACGGATTCACATAATCACGTTTGATAGGAAATAAACAACTTGGTTTAGACTTGTTCAATTCCGCTATAAAAGGTACACATTCTAGTTGTCAACAATAAAGATGCATTTAATTGAAGGCCAATAACCATGAATTTTGACTCTGCTATGACCCAGCGAAACTTAGTATGATTGCACTATATAATCTAACTTCCTACACACAATTTTGTCCAATGCAACTAACTTTGATTGTCAAGATTTGCAAACTAAAAAATCTCGTTCACCTGTGCAAATAATTTATAATCTAAGTTGTGCTTGGGTATAAAATTAAAAATAAAAATAAATCATTACTATATATTTTCATACAAAATTAATTATTCAATTATTATTTTTATAGTTAAAAGTGATAATAATTTTCAATCGTTATTTTACTCCAAAAATATGAATAATTCTCAATCATTACTTTACTTTACTGTTTTCAATACGTTATATTTTCATCATATATTTATTCACACCTTCTAAGATTCATCTCTTCTGCCATTTTTCTTATCATTATTTTGGGGTGATAAGAAAATTCCCAAAATAAAAGTATGTCCAATCACAACCTCATTAGTAATATACTCAAAATTTAATTTACACCAAATACTAAAGGAACAAAAAACATAAATGTCACGCCCCAGGCAAAATAACAAAATAATAATCCTCAAGTAAAAATACTTATATAAATCCACAAGGCAGCCGTCAAGACTTTTTAAAATGCAGGCTTGACGAAAATATTAAATACAACGAAAATCTAAATTCCAATCTAGAATCAGCAAGAAACTAATTAATGATATGACAAAAATTAAATACTAGAAGTTTCGAAATTAGGTCAATCCCGAGTTGGTCGTTTGCCTCACTAATGCCTCTCATGTCCAATCATTTGAGAATTTTATTAAAAACGTGGACTGAGCTAAAGGAGTTCGATTGAGGTTTTAAAAGTTACAAAATTAGGTTTTAAAAAGGTAAAATTTGAGTTTTATAAAAGTTGAGAAAAATAAGTATATTTGTATGACAAAAGAAAATATCAGAGATTTACAAATTATAAGATGGTGTTCAAAACTGTTTCATGTATGTTAATGACAAATGAGCACACTAACATATACAAACCCCGCAATGAACAAGAAACATGTATGAATTTCAGATTCACGTAGCAAATTACTGACACCCAGGAACGAAACTCTAAAGGTGACTCCCATACGTAGCACGACTCCACTGTGATTGGAGGGGCTCCCGCACGTAGCACTTAGCTTCCGAACCATGTGTAGCAAACAATCGATAAAAGTAGGGTCAATGTTGATCCGACGCCAAACCGTTTTTACGTTCTCCACTCACCATCAAATGTGACATTCCAATATAGCTGAAGCTTCAGGTCAACTTGTGTCTCCTGAAGATGTCTCTTTCACGGGGGGATGAAACCCAGGGATCGCCATATTCTGGAATATGCCAAATCTACGACCCATTTCTGCTGACAGCTCCGATCCGACCCGAAAATGGAAATAGACCATGCACAGTGAAACAAACAAGTGACCTGCTCGGTATATTCCCAACATATGCAAGCCTCGAACAAACACATATTTAAGACAAGCAGAGAAATATTTTACAAGATACCACAAAATATAAATATTACGATTATTGATAAAATGCATAACAAGTTCGAAGATTTGGAGAGTGATTTTACGATAAATAAAATAATGAACTTTAAGTCACTTTTATTTAACTTTAATAAGAAGTAATATCACTCACCAAATTATGCATATCATTTGAGAAAACGAGAACATGCATATTGATGCGTATGCAATGAAATTATTTTTCTTTATTTTTCTTTCAAAATTCCAAAACAAATCATTTTACCCACCTTTGTTGAAGATTATTCTCAAGATTAGCACATCACCAGAGCATCTTCACGAGACCCTTGCTCTATTTCACGTCATGACTCGATATTTTTGAATAAAATCCCAGGTGGTCTCCTAAAATATAGTATAATTATAAAAAGTATACATGTAAAGTCAAATAAAGCACTACCAAGAATTTTAGAACAATTGGAAGTGAATAATGTTCTACAACAGAGAATATGAGAATAAGAATTTTTGGGCCTCACTTCGTGAATTTGAAATTTAAAGGGTAAGTTTATAATTTTTGGTACGTGTCTTACGTAGGAAGATGTAATAATGAAGCTATGGGTTGAATTTGAAATCATCCAAAGTCATTTGACCCATTTCAGCTCGAAAATAAGAAAAGTGTACGTTTTTTAAAAATTAGTGAAGTAATTGGGTCAAAATGCAATTTTAATAACTTTTAAAAGTTCATGGGGTCAACATGAGGTTATCAATAATCTGGTGGTTTTTGGGTCAACTCATGATTACTGAAAAGTTAACTATTGAACTAAATTAAAACTTATAGGATTCAAATTGAATTTCTCAAAATTCTCAATTGGGTCCAACATTGTATCTAATTCTCAAATGTACATCCTCAACTTCTAACACATTTCATTTCAACCGCAACACTTTCTACTACCACCTGCCACTCTCATCTCCTCTCTCCAGTCAGCCCCTCTCCGACATCGTCTACACCGTCCATCAGCTCATCCTACATAAAACTCACTCTACAACACACACATACACACGTGCGTGAAAATCAAATACGTGAATAGAAACGTGTTGCTCGTAAGACAAGCTTTCATATAGCACCAATTTTGTAAAGCTCCTATAACCCAAAGGGCTAGAAAAGGCGGTCGTCGACTGGGCGACGGTTCGGGGGCCCGTCCCCACTATTCCGGCATCGATTCGCAATAATAAACAGATAATTGGGTTCTACACTTTGACACGTACAATTCTTTCGGATATGTGGTGCACCGGAAACCAGACGCCAAAGGTCCGACGCCATCCTAGGTCGTGGCAGCACCCAGAAATTTTGCCGGGATTTCTTAATGATCCAGAGCTCCGATCGTCGATACGAAGATTGCGTTGGAACCCCTATCAAATAAATTTCTAACTGTATAAACTTTGTAAAGATATAACGACGAGATTTTAGTCACGAGGCCGACGAAGTGTTGCGGTCAAACCGGCGGTCAATGGTTCGATTAAACGTTAACCACCGTACGAATCGAAACCGTACTTGTAACCGCTAATAAGGCGGTCCGATTCCAATTTGAGCTTTTTTCCAAACATGAACCGGCGGTTCAAGCTGCTGGTTTTTCTTTTCTTTTCTTTTCTTTTTTTGTTGGTTTTTTTTCTACACTTATAAAATATTCATTTTTTAAGTCATATTTTAACACCAAACTTGTTCGATATTTTGAATTGGTGGTCAACAAGAAAAATACTTTGTCTTATAAGTACTAGCCCCACGATCACGATGAAAATATTAGTCGTTCTTGAATCTAGCAACAATTCGATAAATTGGTGATAACTTATATCTTTGGTTCTTTCTAAGGTAAATAAGATACGAGGAAACTATATGCACTTTGATTTTAAGGTGGAGAGTTACAATCTAATATATAACTTATTTCAATCTTTTAAAGTAATAATTTATATTTTAAATTTTAGTATTTGGAAATTGTTCATTCTCAACCCATTTCAAAATTCATAGATCACTTATGCTTTTCATATATATAATTAATTGAAATTAAAATTTTGAATTTTAAAATCAAATATTTGATGATAGTTCAAGTCCAATTTTTTTTTTTATTATGATTTTTGGATTTATTAAAAGTATTATTTTTATTTTTTCATTTAATTCAAAGTTTCAAATATTCGAATATAAATTTTTTATTTTAACATCAAACATTTTAAATGTTTTAATTTCAGTTTCTTTTTAATTAATTCAAAATTTCAAAGTGATAGTACTATTTTCTCACTTAACCTCATACATTTGAAAAAAAATATTATAATATTGGAAAAATAAAAAATTCTAACTTCAAAATTTTCAAATATTTTAATTGAGTTTTCTTATTTTAACTTCAAATATTTTAAATAATTCAAGTTTAATTTATTATTATTATTTTGAATTAATTCAAAGTGTTATTTTTATTTTCACACTTAACCTTATGTATATATTTTAATAAAATCGAAAATTAACTTAGGAAAAAAAATAAATATGAATTTTAAAAGTTCAAAAATTCAAGAACAAATTCAAAAAAAAAAAAGTATCAAACTGTCCAAACTGAATCGTGGTCGAACCGTGAACTGGCGGTTCACAAACCACCGACGATCGGTTTCACGGTCCGATTGCGGTTTGTCATTTTTTGACAAACCGAACCAACAATTCGAAGCGTGAACCGTCAGTTTGCAACCGTTGAACACCTCTAGTTGTGTAAGATAAACATTGAGCTGGAAGATAAAAATGAGAATGAAAAATCACTTCTTAATGAGCTCAAATTCTTGGGCCAACTTAATTGATTTGGGTTCAAGAGTTTGGGCCCATTTACTTCTAATAGGTTTGAAGTATTTTGAATTTAGCACATTGAATCAAAATAAAAATATATGATGTGTATTTGATTCCACTATGAAACTAAAGGAGTAGAAATAAAAGTCTCAAAATATTTGAAATATATTCCAACATAAAGTTATTGTAATAAAATATTTCGAATGAAATGAAATAAAAATAATAATTAAATTTTATTTTAATAACTTATAAAAATAAATAGACGAGGCTTCATAATAAAAATTAATGTAAAAAAATGTATAAAACTTATAAGAGAAGCTCCTTCTCCCATTAGAAATACTGTCCATTTGATATAACACGAGAAATTGAGAAAATCAAATTCAACCAGTTGTGAAATCAATGTGAGATCTCAATTAATTTGTTGGCATGTTCTGGAGGGATGTTTGGGCCTCAATCGGTCTAAAAAAAGTAGCACACTTCATGTACATTATTAGAGCAATTTTGAAGGGGTTGACTGATAAATGAGAGGGAGTTTTGGTGACTGGAGGGGAAGGGAGAATACAAAGAAAACTTCTTTTTTTTTTTTAACACGTGTGTGAGAGGGAGAGATATATTATTCAAAATGTCGGGAAAATGGTCAGTGATGCAGTCGATTAAAAAAAGGTCGGAGATGTGGTCGAAAAAACAATCGGACATGTGTCTTTGTCGATTATTTTTTACTCTTTTGTTTTATTATTTTTTTTTTGTAGTGTGTCCTATTTTTAATCACCTTGTTATTATAATATTTTTAATTATAATAGATATATTTTCAACAGCATTAGAAGTTATAAGCAAAAAGAGCTATTCTCAGTATGAATGAGATTGACTAGAGTCACCACAATATTTATTTTTAAGTAATTATAAATTAATATCATAATAAGAAAAATCAAGTATATATATATATATATATGGTGGGTTCACATGAGAACTAATCCTCTATGAAAACTAGAAACCTACTATATCATAAGATGTTATGCTATTTATGAATAATGTACATATTAATTAAGATAATAGTAAAAATCAAAGGAAAATAATAATAGCAATGTTAACATATAAGTAGCATTTTGCATTATTTAAATTAGCATCACATATAATGTAAAATATCGGTTTCTAAAATTCTCACATAGGGTATTGGTTCTCACATGAACCTAATCCTCTCTCTCTCTATATATATATATATATTAAAATAATTAAATATAAAAAAAATGAAAGTACATTGGTGTAATAAATGAATACTAAATCAAGCAAAAAAGACCTAGAAGGCTTTAAACAATTATATATATTATGGGATACTTTCAAGGGATCATAAAAATTAAATTTGTTAGTAGAGTTGATAAATGAGATAAAGAAAATAGGGAGGTGAACGAAAATTTAAATAATGTAACACGTTAAAAATTGAGAAAAGAAAAACAGATAAAGATGCTCTTGTACCTTGAATCGTGTTATGATAATAGAATATAGACATCATATCTTGCATATTGTTTTTGGGAAGGTATTATGGTGCTCCCTACATTACCATACTTATGCATTTTTAATTATTAAATCATTTCAATTTTATGTAGTAGAATAATCCAATAGCTTAAAATGTACGAGTATGATAAAGTGGGACATTGTACAATTTTCCATTGTTTTTACCCTCTCTTTCTTTCGCTACTCTTTCTGTAAATAGTTAGGTGGTGTTTTTTTTTTTTGTTTTTTTTTTTTTTTTGCTATTTTGGCCTAAATCACTTCATCTACATATTTATTTATTTATTTACTATTCTTCTAAATAAAAGGGTTTACGTATATCTAAGTTTTGTTTTTTTTTTCTCGTGATTTTGATATTTACTTTGTTTGTATTGGTGAGCTGTTTATTTTGTACTGATCTTTTTTTTTTATATATATAATGATTCAAACATATAAATTTTCAATTCGTCAAATATATTGAAAGTTATTATGATTGTATGTAATATAATCATGTGTACTCTAATCACTATAGATTTTTCTAAAATTGTAAACTTCAATCTAATTTTCTTTTTATGTTATTAACATAAAAGATATAAAAAATTCACAGTTTCATCTTTATTAACTTTTTAACATACATTTATGTGCTTCACTTATTAATTTTTAACATACATTTATGTGATTCACTCGATTCAGCATGTTGCTAGTTTGAGACCAATTATTCTTGTAAAAAATTTAAGAAAACACGTTTTTTTTTTGTTCACATTCTTTTCTTTACTTTCCTATTTCAAAGTAATTATTATTAGAGACAATGGTCAAATACACTTTAAGAAAAATATTTTTATTAAATATTCCAAATAATTAGATAAATTATTAAATAATTCAATCATAAATTACAATTACAAGGTTAGCCTGCATGTTAAATTTTAAGACATATTGTATGAATTTTCAAATATAATAAAAAATTCGAACATATAATATAAAATATTTTTAGCCATCATCGAAAAATATTTTTCGTTGACTGTAAAAATAAATAAATAAATAATCCGTCCATCGGTGGCAAGTAGCCACTCAAAAAAAATGTTGCCCAATATATTATTATTATTATTATTATTTATTTTTATTTAATTTTTCATATTAAGGGTATTGTTGTCTATGCATGTTAAAATTTTGGACTAATTGACGAAAATAGGAAAATTTTGACTCAAAATTATATCTAAGGTCATAAATATTAAGGGCTCAACGGATGTAAATGCAAGGGCTGGGAGGTATGGTACCTTCAAGTCACAGTAGTTATTTCTCATTGTGTAAATACCATTTTAGAGCTAAATGTCTGCTTACATATTACCAAGATACTACCAACACTGAATTTCCAGCACCATTAATAAGATATATGATTACTGAAACACAAGCATTTCCAAAACACTCGTATCACAGTGATATTAATGCATTAGAAGTTCAAAACGGGAGAGCAAATTTTCAGTAAGGTGGCAAAACAAATGCAACTCTAGCAACTGCATCAAGTAGACGATAAATCCAAGAAACAAGAAAGCTTCAATCATCATTCATCCTCTTCCTCGTCAAAATCCTTTACTTTTACATCTGCATCTTCTCCATACTGAATGCAATTGTCAATTTGTGACAATATATATTGAATACTGCATTAACCAGGAAAAGAAAATTATTAATCTATCACTCGTATAATCATATATTTGCATCTGCACAAAATACTAATCGACAAGGCAATCACATCAATGAGCAGCAGAGGAATTTACACAGCAAATTAAGATGTGTGATATGATATTATATATATTTACCTGCTCTCTTTTCTCAGGTCAAGAGGGTAGAAGCTGACCATGCTGTATTGATCCACCTACATGATGACATAAGACTTTTAAAACAGTTGCAAAACAACTCCACATACGTGATGAACAAGACGAGCAGAGGATCTACAAATCAATACACGTGTATGAACAAAACGAGCAGAGTATCTACAAATCAATACACGTGTATACATACATAGAGATTCCAATATTAGACTAGCATCCTCCTCTTCGCGCCAATACATTTCATTAAGAAGATTGTTTGATCAATTAAATATTATGCAATCACACTCTTAGAGCCATAAAAGATTATTCAAAAAAAAGAGAACAAAAAAAAAACGAGCCATAAAAGTTGAAGACAATGCTAGCCAGGTATCTCCCCCTGTTACAGCAAGCGACTAAAAGCTGCAAATCATAACCTATTACAAATGTTTTTAAGAATTGGGTTTGACGCTTTTAGTTTGAGAAGCACACTTAATTTGCACCAAATTGTTCAATTGGGTTTGACGCTTTTAGTTTGAGAAGCACACTTAATTTGCACCAAATTGTTCAAACTATTGAACGTACCAAATCAATTAAAGATTTATTAAGCTTTCCAAACTGTGGAGCCATGCGTTGATTCAACTCAGCCAAAAGTGTCCGAGGCTCTGGATCCAAGTAACTAAGAGAACAAAAAACAAACATCAATTCACAAACCTATGCAAAGATAAATGATAAAGTTCCTATAAAAAAGGAGGGAAATCACTGACTGCTCAATGTCCTTTTTGTTCGTCACAAGGTCCATTTTGGAGAGAATATTAACATGAGGCAGCTCCAGTTGAACCATAGCAGAGAGTGACGCCATACAACCACTAATGAACTTGGTCACATCTGTTATAAACTAATACACAATGACAACAGAGAATTTAAGTAAAAAATAAAGATGGTGATGGTAAATCATACCACTACACTAGATGTACTAAAATGCAGATGTACATATAGATAGATACCTGTGAATCAAGTAAGTATACAACACAGACATTGAARTTTTTACGCCTTAAATGCTCCACAAAGTTCTTAAGCACCGGTACATGGGAGAAAAGTTCTATCTGGCCTGTATATTATTAGAGGTTAAAGGCTTTAAAAATCCCGCTTAGAAAGACACGCATGCACATAATTCTACAAAATGAACATAGAGATATATATTACACCCTTGTGTTGCCAATGCACTAGTCAGCGTAGACTAATTAATGCCTTCCATTCAAAAAACGATAAGGAATATAGAAAATGAAATGAAAATAAACATAAAACAGGTGATTTGGTTCTATACAGAGTGTTGATAGCAAAGAGACAAATGGTGGGGCCTTTACATAGTATGAAGGGGTGTGCCATACACACAGAAGATTTAACATGCAATTCGACAAATGCAGTGGTGGACTTATTTAGGTGGGGGTGAAAGAGAGTATCTTCTGCGTAGTAAGTTTTGCCTTTCAAAGTCCAAAATATGAGAACACCCAACAAAACTCAGTCCTTCTACATAGCTCTAAGCAGATATTTTGCTAAACCATAAAAATTGTCCCATGCATATAGCTCCTGTATCGCTTTCCTCTTTCTTATGCACAAGACACTATTTATTAATGCTGTTCACGATCTTTCACTTGTAGAAAATTGGTATAAACCACATCTAAAATATTTATTGCATCTCACATGACTCTCCGTGATAATAACTATTGACGTGACAGAAATGTGTCATGCATGAGAGTGAGGGAGGCCAAGAATATTTATGAATACCTGGACAGTCAAAAACTAAATAATCGTCATCCAAGTAATTATCYAACTCTTCAGTCAGCCAATCATCCAAATTATCTTCTAGGTGCCTGAGARTTAGTTAAGGCTGTAGACTATACAAAGTAACAAAAATATGAAAGCGAGGAATCTCAAACAGTTCATCTACTGAAAGACAAAAGGATGTAATAAATAACTACAACACTAATTTTAAAACCAACAGAAACAAATTGAAGAGTATCACATATTGCAAAGGATACTCCATGCAGTATAAAAGACCACCATTTGGACCTAATCCAAGTTCGTCCATAACATCCTCAAGATTAATGAGATCCCTAATATCTGAAAAATTTTCCAGAAGTCCTTATTAAGGTCAAAAACAAAATCAGAATACGGCTAGTGACAGCAGAAAATCAACCAAAATAAAATTGGGGATAAACTCACCCATTGCTACGGGATAGTCGAAGTTCTCCGCAGCAGGGTCTAAATTTACAACATGAATTGATCGACGCACAGCCTCACAATGTTGGTACAAGCTAGAACAGTAAGTAGACTGCAAAAAACATATGGACCACATACAATCCATAGTAGCAGGTATTTAGCCATGAAAGAAATATTGAAATTCAAAATAAAATCAAAACAAATAAGTCAGAATTATTAACGATGATTGTTGAAGCAAAGTATACCAAAAATCAACACAACAAAAAATATTAAGGGATAAAATTTGATCAATAACCTTTCCACTGCCAGCAGGGCCAATGACTAACTGTGCGTATCCCATGATAGCTTTTTTTTTTTTTTGGCTTCTGTGTATTTCTGAGGATCCTTGAGAGTCAGCTGGAAATGGAGGTAAAGAGAAAATCAAAGGCCCGAAAGACTCCAAGAACTGCAACAAAAGCGTAAGAGGCACACCAAACAGCAGCAGCAAATAACAAGCTCAGTGCACGAGTGAGTCCCATAAAGTAGTTCCACCAAGAAAAAACATTACTACATCACCGGAAATCAAAAATTAGATAACAAAAAGACAAACTCAACTTATTCCATCTACAAACCAGGTCATGCRGCACAGCCGAGTTAAAAGACATGCAATGAGGAACTTAAGAAAYGACGCTTAAAATTTCTCATCCATATATTATGCTTGTGACCAAATTAAAACAACACATATTGGAAAGATATCACTTAATTGATGAGTCAATTACTCAAACTACACTATACCAAACAACAAAAATTAATTTATCATAAAAATAAACTAACAGTCTCTTTTGAAACTAGACTCACTTATAACTCTAAGTCACTCTTAATAACATAACACTTACTCATAGGTGATCACACTCACAGGCAAAAGAATCAAGAAACTAATACTGGGCATTACATTTCGCCATTCCTCCACAATACCCAGTGGCAGAAGGCCAAGACCCAAGCCATCAGTACTATGGGAAGAAGAATCTTGGAACTTAATGGACAATGTGTTTATAAATTAGATTCAAAAGGCAGAAATTTTTTACTACATATATTTATTTATTTTTATTAACAAATTTTTTTTAGAACTTAATGTAATCATATTAGGTGGGTCAACTACAAAACCTATCTCAAATGTTTAGCCTAATTACAAAAGCAAACCCAGTTACTTTTATACTTAGGAAAATTCCTAACATTTTTTTATCTTACAAAATTCACCCAAATAAAAGATATGTATAAGATGATTACAAACCTCGAAGGAATGTTTGTATTTTGTAATTTTAAAGGATGATCTTTATTACTAAACAACAGGGTTGTTTTAATAATTATTCTTTATTGTTTTATGAAATATGCTACTTTTAGATTTTCCTAAAAGAAATAGCGGGCCCAATTTAAACATTTTGAAAAAGAAAATAAGTAATGTTTATTTTGGAGTAATTTTGGATATATTTTGTTCAGTCAACAAATCAAATAGTGATTTTTGTACTGCTTCATTGAGCATAACTTAAATGCCAAATTGCAAATATATACAGCCTACAATTATTGCAAAATCATCAGCCCTGCATAGAGAAAACTCAAAGTGCTCAATTATATCATATCTATTTTCCTTTTATTTGTTCTCAATTTATTTCCAGTTCATTTCTTCAAGAAATACCAAATAGCTTAAATTAATCTTGAAACAAGCAATAGATAAACTATTTATAAATGAATTCATACGCAGACACCGTATTAGAAAACAGAGCTAACATGTGAACCCAATTGAGGTCCATAAATAGAATCAATGACTGTAAAGCAATCAAAATAGCCAACACTTTAGTAGAGATTCATTATCAAGCAACTTTTAAAACACCTATTCATCTAAACATAATCTGCAAATTGAGAAAAAAAAACAAACTTCAGCAATTAAAATAGCTACAGTTTAACAGAAATCAAACAAACAATACTCTCCACCGTAGGTATTTACCTCAGAACCTGATGTTCTTTCAAGTCTTGAAGCGCTTCTGAAACCTAGGCTGGATCTCCTTGATGGCGGTCACCTTCTTGTCACGTGTCGGCAGAATAGATTCTTCAAACATACGGTGGTGTATCTCCGGTGAGGTGGGTTGGGTGGTATTGGTGACTGACTGGCGAGGCAGATGATGAGATTGAGTGGTTGGGTGAATTAGGTTCAGAATTCAGAAAATTAGGGTTAAGGAATTAAATGTATTATATTGACCCGACGAAGTTTGCAATTATAAATTGCGCAAGCAAATTTGAGGAGAGGCCCCATAATCCTTCCTTCCTTCCTTTTGGACATGCGGCCCAACCGTTCTAAGTTGAGAAATCCACTCTATTTGTTCATTGTGTCGAAACATGGCTCACGTGTTAGTTTGTGATTGCTCTAAGGTTTTAACATATGGATATATATATACATATATTACAATATTGAGTGTATTAAAATACATAAATTTTAAGAATGGATAAATAATAATAAATAAAAATATATTATTAATTTACGCATCGTATTTTTTTTAAAGTAAATTATTAATAATATTTACATATCTATTGTATTTGTCATAATAAAGTATTTTCAAAATATTTATCTGTTGTACTTGTATAATGTTAATGTGATAAAATATAATTTTAATACTACACCAAATAATATTTCAAAAAGACAAATATTTTATTGTGAAAAATAAAAATAAATAGAGAAGTATATAGATTTTTTTCTAAAACTATATGTGAAAGATATTTATAAAAGATAAGGGTGGGGATATGTTAGATTTGATAAAAATATACATCAAATTTTTTTCAAAATAAAATTATATTTTGGAAATAATAAAGAAAATTCCACATGATTCAAATAAGTTAAAAAGAGCAAAGTTGAAAACATAGAGCATCTCGTAATATCATATCAGAATACAGTTTGAGATCCATTTAAATAATCCCAAAAATCTCAAATATTATGCATTTTTCATCTTATAAATAATATCAATAAATCAAATAATATATGCTCCGCCTTCAAAATTATGTAGCTAATCTGTGAAACAAGAAATCGGTACGTGATGAGAATTTAAATAATCACTATAATTTGGTGGAAAGTATAATGGGGACAAATGGAGGATGAAAATATTTAAAAATTGAATTACGTACCATTATGAATTCTAAAAATAAAGATCAATTTTATTTGAGCAACTATTTAAGGTATACGGAATAAACTATAAATTACACACAACAATCGTGCATTTTTTAAATTTTAGAAAATCTTGTCAAAACAAAAAATCACATGCAAAAACTAATTTATATAAAAAAGAATCGTAAGATTATTTCATTTATAATTCATGACTAAAAAAAAATATAAATAATGAGAAAGAGTACCATTTGCCTCTGCGAAAGGTTGAACAATCATTACAACTCATTTTCGATAGCTTATAAAACTCCACTTGACATCCCAATTCAATCATGCACACAAATCGATCATGAATTAAGAATTATAATTAGAAATCAAAATCAAAGTTCATATCTGAGGTCATTTCATAATGAGGAGAATAATGATAAGATAATATTTTAAGAAGATAAACAAGATAGATATTAGTATAGGTAAAAATCAGTGTTTTAAAACGCGTATCACGCGAAGCGCATTGCTTTTTGATCCCAACATCGCTTAGTGTAAATAGCGTTAATATATTAAAAATATTTATATATTTTTGTGAGTTATTTTTAATATAAAATAATTATTATTTTTTCTCGAAATATAACTTAAAATACAATAGAAAACAAAAATTAATATAGAACTTTATGATGATATATAATAAAATATTAAAATTTTGTAAGAATATCTAGAAAGAAGTTGACAAATTGATCAGTATTTTAGATCAAATAATATAAATGAAAAAAATATCTGAGAATTGGTTAATAAGTGGATGGTTTCTATTTATATGGAAAACAAAATTATTTTCATTTATATGGAAACACCGATCAAAACAGGCCAATAACATAATATAAATAAAAAATTAGTGTAAAGAATTACTTAAACACACTCTTATAATATTGGATTTGTATGGATGGGTAAGTTTAAGTTTTAAATAAACACACCCTTATAATATTGGATGTGTATGGATGGGTAAGTTTAAGTTTTAAATAAATAAAAATTGTGATACAAAACAATAGGAGAAAACAAATATATGTGCGCAAATTAAAATTTCAACTAAATAAAATTGTGATAAAAACATAGGAATAGAGAAAATGAGAGACATCTATAAAATAGAAGGAGTGAGAAATATAATGATAAATATATAAATAAATAAATAAATACATAGATATATAGGAATTATAGTCGTCCAAAACTTCAATAGAAAATTTATTAATTGTGTTATGTGATTATTGGTCCATAATTGATTATGAATATCAAATTTGAGAATTTATTATTTATGTGAGAATAGATATATACTTTTACACCCATGATGATGTTTATTCAGGATAAATATTTTATTATATTAAAACTCCTCATAGAAAATCTTAGAATTTATTTCATGTTTATAATTTATTTCTAATGAGGCGATGTGATGGAATTTATTTAGAATGAATATTTTTTTCTATTAGGAATAACTTTAACTATCGTTCAAATACATACATTAAATAATTTTTATATAGAATAGAATATTTGGAAAGAAATTGTAAAAATTTCTAAAAAATTTGTAGAAACTTTTATGTGTTAGTGATTTGCTTAATAATATTATATTTCTAATTATTATTTTTTCACGTGATTTAAATTATTGATTTTATCAAATATTTTACGATTATATTTTTTTTTTCTCATCTAATGATTCACGTCTAGTCTATCTATCGTATGACACCAGTAAATTGAAAGTGTTTTAGAAAGAAATGCAAAATAAATAAATAAACAAATCTAATCTAATTTAATCTAATCTATCATATGACATCAGTATATTGAAAGTTTTTTTTAACTAATAATTCGCTAATAAAATAGGGTGGGGCGGTTTTCGTATCAAATAAATATAGTTTTATTTGACGTGGAGAATAAGAGGGAGAAATAGAGAAGAATAAAAAATACAAAAATAAATAAATAAATAACACCAGACACATAAATGAAGAAAAACACGCAGAGATACACGTGGGGCGGATGTCATCATGGTAACCCTAGGAGCATCTTCAATGCTACGCTTTTGAAAGTAGATAATTTTTAATAGATGTCACTCATAAAATACAATGTTAAAAGTCCCAAATTTTGATCCTAAAATATTTCTCCAATGCACAATGTCAATGTACTTAATTTTGTACATGTAGAATTTATTTTAATTAATAAAAAAATAAAACTGAATTCATAGATAACTAAAAATTAGGAGATAAATTTTTTTCCCCCAAAACGTTATCGCAAATTTTTTTCCCAGTATTTTTTAGATGCGTGCGCTCACGAATTATGTAGATTATGCTGAGTCAGAATGTTTAACATGGTTTCGAATTTCAAACAGAGGGCTCGACACTGTTGAGGTTTTTTTTTCGACGTCACTATATCAGTACCCACGACATTATGCATCGGAGAATGATTTATTTATACACTTTCTAAATTGTTGATGTAGATAATTTTTATCAAGTCAAAAGTATAGCATTGAAGATGCTCTAAAAGTTAACTTGTCATGCTTTTATGAAATATTTTAAAATTCTTCATTTTTTTGTTTTTTTCGTTAAAATAACATAACACTTTTTTTTTTGCTTCCTTCATTAGAGGTTTATGGTTTGAAAGTTGCTTGTCACCTCTCTTTGTTCTCAACCGTAGTCTTCTTAGCCTTTTTTTTTTTTTTTTTTTTTTGTCCAAATGGTCTTCATCTTCAGTCCAATGTAGAATCATGTTTTCTTCCAACCTTTTATAAAGTTATAGTTTTCCCTATGAATATTTTGATGGTGAGTTTTTCTCCATTCGTTCTTTAATAACCCGTGGTTATTTGATTTGTATGTATTTAGTTTAATTTCTGTATAAAATACTCATTTTTTTATTCAATTTGAATTCTTTATATCCTTCTATCTCACTATTGTTTGTGTATTAGTGTTATTTCTTCTATCCGTGTTTTATAATCACCAATTTTTGTATAAACATCGATCTGATCATAATTTTCAGATTTGTATCATTCTGATTATGCTTGCAGTGCAAATAAATATTTAGTAATGTGTAGAATTTAGTATATTACTGTACACATTTTATTTTGTAATACGTGTTTATAAAAACATGTGTGTGTGTGTGTGTGTGGATATGGATCATATTTTTATAGTATATTTTTTTATATGTCTTCTTAAATATCTTAAGATAGTAATTAAAGTAAACTACGCACAATTGCAACCACGAATAAGATGAAGACTGATGTCATCGAACCGAAAAAAAAAGCAGGAAAAAAAAGGGTGTACCAAGGTGAGAGCTACAGAACAAGGTATGTTTATTATTTTTGCATTGCGGTTTAAATTTTACTTTTTTGATCTGCTTGTGATTAATATATATTGAGTTTTTGTTAATTATATATATATATAACTCTTGTCTTATTAACTTTGTTAATCCTTTATAAATTTATTCTATAATTGTGTTTTTAGTAGCGGATGATGATGATTTTGAGAGCCCTATACCGGCACGTGCTGGTGGTGATGCCAGTCGTGGCGATGATCGCAAGTTTGTCTTTCATAATAGCTCATCACCTAGGGCTTTTGTAAGAGCTTTGTCATCATTAAATGAATGCTAGAGAAAAGATGTTGCAGGTTTTGGATTTGGTCCCCTTCTAGATTTATCAATAACTTCAATACCAGTAAAGATGGGTACTGTTTAGTGAAGAATTTTAACCACCTCAACCGCAAACTGAAGTTATATGGTGGATCAAAGTTGCACATCAAAGAAGATGATGTGTCCACTGCTTTCGGCTTTTCCTATGGGAAAACTCGATCATTAATAAGAAGAAAAGGAAACAGTCAGAATTTGATCAAAAATGGGAGGGTTTTTGTTTAGCCAAGTCTATATGGGATAACACCAACAAGCCTCAACGTGAAGATGAAGGAATAAGTTGCCAGTGGCGACCGATTCAAGAGACACTTTATTGTTTTACTTGTTAATTGCTTGTTTGAAGCTCAGAGCAAGGAGAAAGTTCACATAAATATATTGCATTCTCTTGATGATCTATCAAAGATCAAGTATATGAAATGGTGTGAGTATACGATCGAGTACCTGGTGAGGACAAAGATATCTTGAGAGGATAATGGGAAAAGGTGGTACACAGGACCTCTCATGTTTTTGACGGTTAGTGTTTTTAATGCAAGTGTATTATTTTATATATATTTCCCTTGTATTCAATAAAAAACGATAATTATCTTTTTTTTATATGTAAGTGTTTTATGTGGACAAAGTTGTGTTATCTATGCGCAATGTGTGAAGAAGCTTCCCAACTTACAAAGGATGGACTGACATGTTGTTGAAAGATAAAGAAGTTGCGGATGAGAAAAAGAGTGCATTTGTGAGGGATTTTGTGGATGAAGAAATAAAATATTTGCGCCAAAAAATTCAAAAACGCTGGAGGTTCTTAAAAAAGAAATGCATGAGGAGCAGCGGTGTAGAAGTACTGGAAATAAAAATGTTGGATACAAGGAGGTTGTAAACAAGGAGTTTGTACATGTATTTTTTAATGGTTTTGTATATAGTGCTATTTTTTGCATGTAATTATGAACTAATGTGCACGTGTTTCTGAACTAATGTGAAACTTGATGTATGAACTAATGTCCCATCCCCCCATATGTATACAAACTAATGCGCATGTGTTTTGTGAACTAATGTGCGTGTGTTTATGAACTAATGTGCACGCGTGTATGAAATAATGTGCACGTGTTTCTGAACTAATGTGAAATACACTCACTTTTTCATGGCCAATGTATATTTGTGCCTAAATCTTGTATATATGAGACTTGTAAATATAAATATTTTTTGAAACAAATTTTTTTTTGAGTAATCTGCTACAAAGACTAGATTACTTGCATCTACTAGTCTTGATATACTAGGGATGGTGAAAAGAGCCCCTCAAGTGTCATGGGAGGATAAGGATTTCATGAAGATGCAAGATGCGGCGCAATTGTTACTTGACGTTTCACAAACACAATAGTGTGTCAATCAAAGCCAAGAGCGTATCAACCAAATACAACAGGGCATCAATGAAGAACACGAGGGCATTGACATAACACAAGCTGGCATCGACAAACCAGAAGAGGGTATTAACAAAGCACAAGAGAAATGCAACAATGCCTCACAAACTTTTGATGATTTGACCACTAAGACTATCAATGTTATTGATGAAATTTTAGAAGCAATAACAAGGAGGGATGAGTTTCGAAATACCACCACTGGTATGCCTAGTTACAGCTTAAGCATCTCCGAAAATGACGAGGATGATAATGAAATGCCCTGAGATTATGTTAATCAAGCAAATGATAGTTGTCAATTTGAAAAAAGTTTCTTATCTGCCTGTTGATTTACAACCCGGAGGTGCAACCGTTGATGAGAAACCCGAGAACGTTACCCAGCCTGGACACTAACGCCCCTTCAGCTGCATAACATGTTCAGGGTGTACAACGTTTTCCAAAGAGACGATCTAAGCGATTATCACCAGAAGATGAGTTGTTCGGAAGGAGAGAGGTTGCTAGAAAATTGAAATCACCATTCTAGACAAGGGGATAAATATATAAAGAAACTGGATGAAAATCAAAAAATGGTGGCAAATTGGGTTTTGAAGAATGTCGACTCTGAACAGTAAGTTTTATATAGTTTATATTTTTAATAGTGTTTATAAGAGGTTTTTACTAGTATATATACGGTTATTATCTTTCTTTCTTTTTTTTTCTGTATATTTTTAATGAATTTGTTCATATAATACATGATTGGGATTCTTTACAAAAGGAATAAATTTTTTTTGTTTCAAGAAATGCATTACGAAGCTTAAGGGTAGGTGTGCAAGTGAATAGTCGTGTATTGGATTTATATGAGCTTGCTTTTTTTTTTTTAATGACAATGAAAAGTTGAAAGTTTGGAGGTCTCCAAGTAGATTTTTTGTAAGCATTGCTCCCTGTAACAAGGTTAGAAACACTTAATTTATATTTTATGTTTATTCTTTATTATTATACATAATATTCTTATGCGATTTGCATGTGCAGTTACTTTTTGGTGGTGCTGATAGCAAATAAAAGAAATTTCAGATGTTTGCTCAGGTCCTGGATGCAGACTTGAGAATGATGAAAACGTTTGAAACAAAAGATAAATCACCGGCCGGTACGTTATTCAACATTCAATATAATTATAATAATTTTTAATTTAGTTTTTTAAATATTTTTTTTCTTTTTGAATTTCTTCTTCTCCGTGCATACTGGAAATTACTCTTACGTCATGTGTTTTTCAATCAAGCTCAAGCGATTTTATATACTTGACATCGCTGCACCAAATGATATGAATGCAAAAATATATAAAGAATATGCTAATACTTTGGTAAGACTAATTTTAAGTATTTACTTAGTGTGCATCATAACTATATTGTTGTTTATGTCTCCTTGCTTCCCTAAAAATAATATATATTAGCGTTCAGTGTTTTTAGGGTTCAGGATATTTAAGGTTTAAGAATTTATGGTTTAGGAGTGTATGATTTTTTATTATGCAGCAATTTGTTAATGTGCAAAAAAACTCACGTTGTTGTGCAAAATAATGTGAACTAATGTGCATAAATTAATTCTTTATCATTGTAATCATTTTTTCACAGTATTTTCCTTGTTATTTTTGTCCACATAAATTGCTTTTATTTTTTGCATAAATATGCATTTTCAAGGTTTCTAAGAGGACAAAACATGGCCCACTATGTCAATGTGGTTGCAAAACTTGAACCGCACTTTCTCAAGATGTCATGCACAACGGGGGTAGAAAATATGAATCAGGTATTTTGACCATGAGACACATAAAGTCATATATGGGGGTTGGATTGAAGGCCAACTGGGTGTGTGGGATTAGAGCATGAGATTTAAAAAAAAAAGTAAATTGTATCCGTAAGAAGTATTGTCATACCTTGGTATGCGCAGAAATAAACGATTGAAAGATGTAAATATGCAAATTGCGAAACAATATCTCTCAGTTTATAAGGCAAATAAACTAGAACGGAAGGTTGAATATAGGAAGTGATCTGCATGACGATGAATTTTATTTATTGCTATGGAACAATTATGTTTGAAGTCTGTAAGAATGCTTGTTTAAGTAAAAAAAAAAATTGGAACATAATGCTTATTATGTTTTGATGTCTCTTTGTTGTGTAGGAATTCTTGTATGAGTATAAGAAATTGGAACATAATGCTTATTATATTTTGATATCTCTTTGTTGTTATGTTTGTTCGTAAGTAGAAGAATAATTTTTGTAACTTATAGAAGTTGTGTTTTGCATCCTTAAATTTCTTAATAATGTTCCCGGTGAGAGAAAGACAAATATTTAAGTTTTCAGTTTTTAATTTCGATGGTGGCACTTTGGTTGTGCATATGTTATTGTATTATTGTGTAAGTCTTGCTAAATGATTTGTGCATAACATTGGTGTGTTATGTACTTGACCTGCATTATTGTGTAAGTCACTAGTGATATTAAGAAAATTATAAATTGTCAGTTAATGATTATTGATAAACATTAAGAAACGTTAGCAGCATGATATCATTACAATCAACCATAGGGTTGGATTTATCACTGACCCGAATTATGCATTGTTGATGACGTACGATAAGGAAAGATTCTTTTTAAAAATATATATAATCATTCCTTTCTCCACTTTAACGTGCTTCCCTTTTTTGAAGAATGTTTGACATTCTATTATATTGGTCTGACAGCCAGTATTCTTTTTACAACACATGTACAAAAGGATTATACTTTACTGCACTATTTGTGCACAAGTTATTTTACTATTGTACACATATTTATACTTAGAGCATCTTTAGTCTTGGGGTTTGGTGGTGTTTGGTTGGGGTTTGGTTGGGGAGGGGTAGAATAAATAAGTTGGAGAGAAGGAGGGGTTTGAGAATAGGGAGGGGGTTATTCAAACGGGAGGGGAGAGAAAAGGAAAAAAAAAAAAAAAAAGGAGAGAGGGAGAAGTGGGGCGGCAGTCGCCGCCCTTGGCCAATCACACGGCGCGTGCAGTGCACGAGCCTGAAGAGAGAGTGGGGGCAGTGGGCCCCACCTCTGAAAAGTTGCGGCCAACTTTTTCATTTTTTTTTTTCTTTTTTCTTCTCTTTTACCTTTCCTTTTTCTTCCTTTCTTCCGTCCTTTCTTTTTCTTTTTCTTTTTTTTTAATTTATATATATATATATTTATTTATATATATATATATATATAAATTAAAATAATTTACTGTAAAATAAAAAAAATTTCATACATAAAGAATTTAAATTTTATTATTAATTAAATTTTAAAGTATTTACATGAATATTAATTATAAAAAAAAAAAAGAATAGATATATAAATAAAATAGAATATCACATATTATCTCAAAAAATAAAAATAAAAATTAATAAAATATGTTTTCACACCTACAAAATTTAAAATTATATTATTAATTAAAATTTTAAAGTAAATATTAATCATAAATAAAAAAATTCAAGAATGTATATATAAATAAAATGAAATATCACATCTTATCTAAAAATAAAAATAAAAATTATTATTTATCTACAAGGTGGTGAGCCTGAAGATGAATGGCTCCAAGGTGCCCCACACACTTTTCAACAATATCTACAATGAAAAACTCAACTAATGGATAAAAATATGCATCACCAGCTTCGCAATGATTTGATTGAGCATATATGGAATGAGCCCAATCATCAAGATTGATGCACGCATACTTGTTATTTATTTCTCTTTTGTTGTGTTTTATTTTCTCTATTTTGTTGTATTTTTTTTAATTTTTATTTTTATTTTGTATCCCTTTTTATTTAATCAAATCGCATGTGTTTTTTTTTTCTTACCGAAATTATCATGGACGTTTATTTTGAGGCTTATTTTCAAATAATTTTAAATTATTATTATTATTATTAATTTAATCATAAACTCATGATTAAGTAGAATTACTATATTTAATAAATTAAATAGTTTAAATAGATTTAATAGATAAAATATAATAATATTGGAATGTGAAAAATAAGAATTAAAATTGTTGGGAAACATGTGGGGTCCATAAAAAGTAGGTTTGAGAGTTTGATTGATAAATGAGATAAAAGGGGTTGGGGAGGGAAATAAAATGAGTTGGTGATGTGGAGATATTTTGGTGATGTGGCGTGTTGGGAATTGAAAAAGTGGGGAGGGGTTGAAGTTTGGGTTAAAGATGCTCTTAAGAGTGCACACAAACATATTTACACACAAAATAACAAGCAATAGAAAAAGAAATCTGCCAAATCAGACCCTTAGAAAACGCCAAAAAGGTCTTATTTTTGAATCACGGACAAACCATAGTTTAATATTTGTACCGAAAGTCCAAAAGACCATCACTTAAAATAAGAATTCATGAAATACCTTGTACATAATTTATTGCACTATTGTGCATAGTTTTTTGATTGGTCGTGCCGAAAATGATACTTGCTTGTGCACAAACTACTTTGAAAAATTAAGAGTAATAAATAATAAGAAAATAATATTAAGGGTCTTGAAATCTGCCAATTGCTCCATTTTTTTGCTTCCTTCCTCAAATCACCTACAAGTTACAATTTTTTGCAAATAAGTAATTTTTGGAGGTGAGAAAAATAATAGATACAAATATGCATTTTTTGTCATTGACTATTGTGCATACATCATTCGTATGTATAACCTTATGTTTTCTCTTTGGCCAAGTTCTTGTATTATGGCCTACCATTTCACAACAAGTCTTGCACACCCTTTGTTTTCCTTCTTCTGCTTCTCTACTTTTTACTTGCAATAGGTGAAATGTCTTGTTGTTCAACTGTAAGTTTCTCCTTTTGTTTATTGATAACTTTTGAAAACTCAACAAGGAGCTTCATGCTCGTCTTTACCAATGTCACACACAAAAGTATATCAGACCATAATTTGTTAAGTAACAACTTTCTTTCATCAATGTTTACAGATTGCTCAATAATGACATCATTGATATGAAACATAGAATTTAGAGTTGCGTTCTTAGTCCAACGGGAAAGAACAAATGTTCGTGGGATAACGTCCATTTTAAGTCTTCAAAGACAACAAGAGTGTGTCTGCAGAGCCACCTAAACCTTTCAAAATATTTGCAAGAGCATACAAGACAACTACCATTAGATTTATGGACTATTGTAAACACCTTACCATTTCGTTGAATGTCACACTCAATGTTTTCATCATTGTCAGTGACAAGTAAAACTCGACAACTAAAACAAGCAGCACAAATTTCATTTTGCACCTCAATGAATATAATGTTTGTGTACACAGCGCGTGCATTCTTCTCCAAAATCAATGATGTCTTCAGATCATCAAATTATGACTCTCACACACTTTTTAAATTTGATGAAGTGTTTCTTTGTGAATCCATATCAATGTCAAGATGCATGAAAAATTCGACTAAACTATCCTAGTGATTTGTTAAATTGTCAAATCAGTAATTTTCACTTTCTGATCTAGATGTAGTTCTTAGTAATCTGCTCATAGAAACATCCCTAAAAAATGTCAGATTTCAGTGTTCGAGTATTTTGAATAAATCACGAAACCACATGTGCTCTACTAAATTAAAATCTTTCACAATATCATTCCTTTTTTATTCAAATTCCTTAGGCTCTATGTATGCATTCTAAATGATATCCTTAAGCCTTTTATTGAAATTTCATCACTACTTGAAACATACTTAACTTTTTCACTCACCTTTATCATGATGTGCCAAATACAATATCGATGTATTGTAGTCTCAAACACCTTGGCAAACGCGATTTTAATTGAGTGATCTTGGTCATTAATGATATACACTGTCTCGTGCACCATTGTCTTTTTTAATTGTTTGAGGACCCATAAATAAGAATCAGCATCTTCAGTAGTTATCAACGTCGCCTCAAATGTGACACATTTTTATGGTTGTCAATCCATGTGAAAAGTGCAAACACCAATATGTACCTGTTGCCGAAGAAATAATATTAATATTAAGTAATACCCATGGGCACAATTTATTTTTTTAATGTGTAAAAATCAATGCATTAATGTGCACATACTGAAAAATAAATGTGCACACTCCTCATAAAATCTATATCTGCTGAAATGACATTAAATAACAATGCGCATATGATAGTTGAACTATATTGAGTATACTGTGCACTATTTAATGCATTATTTTTGAAAAATGTTGAAACTTAAATGTTCATAAAAATAAATATGTACCCATTAGTTATGTATGTTGCGTCAAATGACGCTACGTCACCAAAATTTGCAAAATTTTTTTCTAGAAATGGGGTCAACCCATAAAATTCTCCTTAACCGGTCACACTCCTTAGCTCGTAATCAGAATAGAATGCTGAACTGATTTCTTGTCTTCTATAACACTTGTCAATAACCAACTATGCATTATCCCCTGAACTATATGCTAACAAGTCTCTTTGTAATTTTTGAAATCGATACTAGTAGCACTGATATTCTGGTAGCCTCCAATAATTTGTTTGTACAGTCTAAAAGATCTCACTGAACCAATGTTTGCCCTTATACAGTTAAACACAAAATTCGCATGTTCGACATTTATTGCTCAGTTTTCTTTAAGAATGCTAAACACTCTTTAGAAGCCAATAGATGATGATGTTTCTATTCAAACAAATAGAGCAAGTACCTGCTATCTCCATCCAATCTTAATACGAACCTAGCTTTGCACCCAACTCTATTTTTTACCCGACACCTAATTTTATGTTCAACGACTGTTGGCGTTGCTGCTCTTTTTGGTGTGAGGGATATACTTGTCGTGGTTGTCATTTTTGCTCCAGGTGAGTTTCTCTTACTCTCGTTCTTATAGCCTTGTTTCGAGCACGGTAGATACTCCCAAACAACTACATCATCATTTTATTTTACTTTTGAATTTCGACGGACATCAAAACCAACCACATTGATATAAGACTTGTAAAACTGTATAGCTTCATCCAAGCTTTTAAATTTCTGATTAACATAAGCTTTAATGGCATCTTCACATATCGGGACCCAGTATTTTGTAGAAAAGTGTCATCATCATATTTTTTCAAATAGGCTCACAATTGTGCGAAGAACACTCAACATCACCTGCGAAATCTATCATTGAACCAATGGACAATACAACACACCCCATAGATAATGTGACATAAAAATTATTTAAAATTTCACAAAATGTTCAAAATACCATAGCTACTGTATGATCCCGCACAAGTGAACACATTAATGTGCACATACTGACACTTATTTGTGCACAAACCACGTCACATTTGCATCAACTACAATGACATTACGCACAAAACTTCTAAATCATAACATGTGATAAACACCATAGCTACTGTATGATCGTGCACAAGCGAACGCATTATTGTGCACATACTAATAGTGCACAAACCACATCACACTATATCAACTACAACGACATCAGATGACAACATGCACAAAACTTTTAAACCATTTATGTATATACTGTGCATAACTGAATGCATTAATTTGCACATAATGAAATATAAGTGTGCACAAAGAACATAAAACTTAATACCAATATTGGGAATATAAAAAAGTTCATTTAGCATCATACTTTTCTTAATCGTCTTGTACATTCTATTTGAATAGTTGTAAAACAAAGATGAACTAAAAACATCAAGTTTCGTGACTTGCCTCTAATATATAAATCTCAAATTGTAAATATGAAAATCAAAAACTAGCCTCCAAACTCAAAAATCCAAAAATAAGATAAAATCCTAAAATTAGATGAACTCCCCTAATTAAAATAAAATATTACCTGATTCGTTCGAAATCGAAGCCATCGGGGTGCAACCAAATTGAAACTCGTAGAACCAGAAAAAAAAAATCGAGCAGGACCCTCCAAAATTGAAGGGAGTACAAATAAGACCAAATCAAACAAGTAAGGGACCAAATCGAATTGGAATTACCTCCAAAATCCAAAGGCAACTTTGATTTTGATTCTCCCTAAATTCGAACAAGATTGTAAATTCGAACGGGATTGTGAATTTTTTTCCCAGACGAAATCGAGCAGGATAATTTTTTACACATGCATGTTTTGATGAACTGATTTCTTGCGGCTGCTCGATCGAGAAATTATGGGGATAAAGTTTTACACAGGCGCGTTTTGATGAACTGATTTCTTGCAGGATAATTTTAAATTTTTAGGGTCTATAAATTTTAATAATTTCAAAAGTTACAAATAAAAAAATTATATACTATAAGAATATAAAATAAATATTAATTTTTTTAAAAATAAAGCTAAATGAAATACGAAATAAATGTGAGAGTTTATATATAAGTTTTAATATTTAAATTCGAGGAAATCTTTTTACCCCTCATACCAGGGTTTATTTTATATTTTTATGATTTATTAATTTTGTGTTCTTATTTTTTTTATAATATTTATGTGTTTTTTTTTTTCTCTTTGTATTTTTTAACTTTTAGATTTAAGAAATAGTTTGATTATAATTTTTTATATTTTTTTTGAGATTTTATAAATCCTTTTCAATATTATTTTATAATAATTATGTTTATTTTTATAATTTTTTGGTCATTCAATATTGTGAATAATTATTTAGATTTTTCAATTATTTTTTCACTAGTATTATAATTATTTCAGATTTATGTTATATTATTTATATATTTTTGATTTTTAAAACTTTTAGATTTGTTAAAGAAGTATTTATATTAGTTAATTATATTTTGTCCTCCATGACCGTAATTGAATAGGGTGTCATAAAATCGCTATAATCCTAATATTGGGGGACAAATTGCTAATCATGCATAGTTCATATGACGGTTTGTCACAAATAATAGTTTGTATGATAAATCGTATAAAACACAATTTTTCGGGGGGTAAAAAACAATTACCCGTTATAATAATGATATGCCCTATCGAACTATATATATATATTTTTGGATTTATTGTCTATTTCATTTATGCCACAACATTTGTAGTTTACACCCACAAACCTATTTGCAATTATTATCACAATTTTTGTAATACATTTAAAATTTAAATTTTAAACGTGGGGACAATATTTTACATTAAATACTTATACCTTTTTTTTATTTTGTTTAGAAAATAAATTTTACATTTACTTTAATTTATTTGTTTTTCTTGTTGGCTTGATCCTTTCAAATTTATAATTTTCTTTTTCTGTTGGCTAGATTCTTTTTCTTTTAGTTCACGTTCATCAGAATTGATAAAAATAAAATATTATTATGTAAAATTCGCTAAGTTATGTGATTAACATTTCCAAGTGATATTTTATATTAGATTGGTGGAATTCAAGATTTTAAATAATATGTTTTTGTATTTATTAACTTTCATATTCTATTTTATAGAGCTTATTTATTTAACTTTCATAATTATTAAATTTTATTTATAGACCATAAATTTATTTTATAATTTTTTATATTTTCTGAATTCTTACATTTATTTTATTATTTCTAGAGATTTTTTTTTGTGTGTGTGTATTATTTCATTTCAAAATTTTATAATATTTTTATGTTTTTTTTCTTCTTATTTTGTAACTTACATAGTTATTAAAATTTATTTATAGACTCTAATCTCCTTTTTTTTCTTCATGTTATTAACCTATATGCTATAAAAAAAATCATAGTTTCATCTTTATCGATGTATAACATATACTTATGTGTTTCACTCGATGCAACGTGTTGCTAGTTTGAGACATGAATATTTCTTGTAAAAAATTTATGAAGACACTTTTTTGTCCACATATTTTACAGCGAATAAGTATTAGACACAATTTATGTAATTCTATATCGATGGTTTGATTTTAATTAATTTTCATTGAAAATTTCTAATAAAAGTGCCATGAATCTTAAAACTTTTTGATAGAATGATATAAGTGTTCTAGATCAATTCATCGAGTAAAACACTTTTGCCTTTTTTGATAATCGAAAGTTTAATAACTTTAAAGTGTGATTGTTTTGCGAATCATAACCGGACGAAAGTACTATAAATAAGTAATTTTCATTGAGTACACGATGTATTATAAACGGTTTCAGTTATTATCTATTCAATGTATCATGAAACAAGTCATAACAGAGCGAAAGTACTACAAACAAGCAATTTTCATTGGCATAAGATATATTATAAATTGTATCAATTATTCTCTATCTAATGTATAATTTTGGTAGATACATCTTTCGTGCATCGCACAAGCAACTGAACTAGTTCTCTTGAAACCGAAAGGCCGAAGAATCAAAAAATATATGCACAGTCACAAAATGACTATATCACCATCTTTCTTCTTCTTGATAGATATAATTAGGAAGAAAAGAAAGAGAGTAGAAGAAGATTCTAGAGATATGCGGAGAAAACAAAAAAATATCAAACCAGATCGTGGGGAAAGAAAATAAAACAGTGAAAGAAAGAGGTCCCGTGTGACTTAGGTCAGTGAACCAAAAGCCTCCACATTATTTTCATAAAAAATGATTTAATATAAAAAGTCATCTAATGGAAATTGACACATATCAACCCCAAAAACCCGTTTTTTTGAAAAATAAATCTTTTCCTTTTCCTGGAAATTTCATTATTTTCATTTTCAACTTAGGTCATGATACACTAATAAATTATATTGTGCATTTTCAGTGGATTATTGTGCATTTATTGTGGAACTAAAGTTGCAACAATCATAAATAATTAATGCACATTTTCACAAATAATATTTTGCATTTTCACTTATATTGGTGTGCATTTTCAGTGACACTATTATGCATATTATGGAACTAATATTTCAATAATTATCAATGATTAATGTGAATTTTCTCTTGTATGCATTTTTGCTTTGTTGGTGATATCATACCCGAATTTATATTTATGAACAATAATACTTAAGCTAATGATAGTGTTGTAAAATTTGCTCTAGGAAGCCGCATAGGGCTCTATCGGCCTCCTGCCGTGATGAATTCATGGTAATCATCTAAATTAGGTGGAAATCTTCCTAGGCGGACCTAGGCGCCGCATAGGCGATGTTAAGCATTGGTAGATCTTTTTCTTTTTTTTTCTTTTTTTGTTAAACTTTCAAAAAAAATTCAATAAAAAAAGGAAGAGGTTACAATGCTATCGCTCGACTCTTGTTTCTCACAAACACATCCCTATTTCTCCAGCAGTCGACACCGTGCACTGCTGCCACCGACAAAGTCCTTGGACCTTAATCTATGAGTTTTTTGTGTGCAAGTGTGCGCGCTTGTGAGTGCAACCATATCAGAAAGAGATTTACATAATAATTAAAAAAAATAAAGCTAAATTTGGGGAATTCATTCTACAAATGGACAATGCACAAAATTTTGACGGCCGCTTCAGTCGCAAGTCACAACTACAACAATTATTATAGGATTCTCATTTAAATCCTTGTAAGTTGCAATTGGGCCACATGATTATTTTTGTAGTTGGACTTCTTGAGTTCGGCTTCCAAAGCTCCTAAAAATTAACTTACAAAATACATATAAATATATAAACACGTGCAAAACTAGCAAACTAATTTAGAAAATTTCTAAATTCAATAATATAATTTTAGAACTTTAAATATTTTTTTGAATATATATATATATTCAAAAAAAAAAATTTCTTTTTTATATTTTTTATTTAATAAAATAATAATTAATGAAGAATTTAGGGCATCATTAATAAATATAAAATACATAAGCAAATAAGATGAAATCATCATTCTCAATCGGTGATCGGGTTAGTTCTCATTTATTCTTGAAGGACTATTCTCACTTAAATTCATCACTATATACGTGTTTGGATGGGTGTGTGCACGCGCGAAAATAAAATAATATAGAAAAGTGATTTAGTTGACAAATTAAAAAGCCACCTACCATCTTTTAATCATTGGTCAATTTCTGAAACCTAATCTCAAATTAGTCGAGCATAACATAGTTTCAGACTGGGTTGCATATAAGGGGTAAAAGTATAAACCTATTGAGACAGTAATCATACTAGTAAAGATTGGCTGATATTGATCCAGTACCATCAGCCACACAATAATCAACAATCACAAGCTTTTCATTAAGAACCACCGCGTTAAACCCTGCTTTAGCGAACTCGACATCTCATGGACTCTCTTTCCTTTCATCATCCATAGTCAATAGTAAAGCCACTCTCTGAGCACACGTCTTGTTTTTGGACAATAATAAGTTATTTGCTTTTCATCGTTCACACATGATACCCATTACAGGGAGTGCTTTGAGATGTCATCGGGTAATCTAGACATAACCGGGTGATGACAACAATCGTCGTAATTAACTTGTAAAGTAATATCGGACCACTTTTAGTTGTGGCGTTATTTTCTTGATGGAAATTATTTTTTAATTAAATTCCATTAAAATTGATAGTTGAACCGGTTCGATCAATGGAACCGCTTACCGTCAACTTGACTGGGTTGGTCGTTGGTATAATATTCAAAATATTGAGCTGAACTTCTCATGCACAAGATGATTGATTTGATCTCCAATCAAATGTAATCGAATGTATCGTACAGTAGGAATAATGTCAAACTGTCAAACTATCTACAGTTAGAGAGGACCTTCTTTTCAAAAAAATAAAAATAATATAAAAACAAAAAACTTATCAAATAAGTTGTCTAATGTCATAGGGACATATTTTGAAAATTTTCAAAATAATTATCTATATTGTTTTGAAAATAAGTCTATTGTGAGAACGTCACACATTTTTAAATCGAGTTATGCTTGTTGAGCAGAAAAAATCATATTTGTTGAATCGATGTTATTTAAAAAGTATAATTTAAAAAATATATATATGTATCTTAAAAATAAAATAAACATACAACTATAGTTGTTTTATACATGAGATGATCTCGAAATAGATTTTGTGTTATTTTGAAAATCATAAATTTTTACCGTATAAATAATAACTTTTTGTTTCAAAAGTATGTGCAAGTATAACACAAGTGTTTTGTGTTTGTCAATACCTAATTCTTTAATAATGGAAATTTGCAAGTTCTGCTCTCTCTCTCTAACATATAATTTATTGGGACTTCTACGGTGCCGTGAGGGTACCATTTCCCATTTAATTAGAACTCTTAGATATAAATTAGTTATAGATAATGATAAGATTTAAGGGATGTAAATGCAGGGGGATAGGAGGTATGATACCTTCACGGTACTGTAGTCATTTCCTAATTTATTTCTTGGAGTATAAATTGATGATTTGCTTTTTTGAAACATAAATGAGAGGAGTTACATCATTTGTAGATGAACTGGCTTCCATCTAGGGCGGTACCCGGGGTCCCATTTGATTAAAACAAAAATCTATTACCTAAGTGATTAATGGTCTAATTAATGCATCAGTGACTAACACGTGGTCCTAATTCTTAAAGGACCTTCTAGTTGTCGACATTTACAATGCAACTCATACAAAGTACACCCATTGTTGTTCAATAATCGTGTTACCTCTATAAAATGTGTACCAACAATTTCCCTACCCTAGTCCATCATAGTTCTTTTAAGACTACAGAATTGTGACATATGCCACATGGCCCAATTAATTAGCTATAAAGAAGAAAGGCTAGCATACCTTCCCAATTAATTACCAATTGGACACCACTTGCATGTGGATTCAACATTCTGCAATTATTTTGTGAATGCCATGCGTTATTTCTACCAACTTGGAGGTGCTTTTAATTTTTAGATTGGCTTATGTTTTTTACAGATTCCTAATGAACCAGACTTATTTTGGCCCCGATTCGAGGGGTTTGAGTTAGACATGTTAGATTAAAATATTTTTAGCTAAAGCCATCGCTATAATCGAGAAACTATCATATTGAATTATTAAGGATTATAAGTTAGTTTACGATACCTGAATCCATAAGTTATTGGATTTGAGGTTTGATCTTTTAGGACAATATTATGTATCCAATCATTTTGGAGAATCTTTAAACTTTCTCTATATGATAAGAATAGATCGATAATATGATTATCTTGATAATATGTATGACCTAGGGACCATAACCATTATATACTTGAGTTATTAGAGTTTATCTATTTTAACCCATCATTAAAATAGATGGCCCTATTGAGTATTTACACATTAAAGGCTCACACCCTACTAAAATACATTAAGGCCCAATACTTTAAACATTATTTGATCACTTTTAATTAGACTTTCTTATTTGACCGTTCACAATATATAATTATTTCCCATATAAGATCAATGTTGAATTAAGGATACGCACAAATGAAATTTGAAATGTACTAAATAAAATGACGATATTGTGAATTTTTGTTCAACTTGACATAATCCGATTTTCTAAGTTGAGTCATACGGCCTTCGAGTGCTCTAGATTTGTATGGAAATCTTCGACCCAACCCATCCACACAAAATAAGTTATTTATCGAAGTATAAATAGACTTGAACCTTTAAAAATTAAATGAATAAAAGAGACAAATTCTCGTATCTTCATTAGGTAGTGGTAATGGTAACGGTATGTTTTATGATAGCTTTATACCTATTGGGTTTAAAGATTTTGAACAATTGCAACTCTAGAATTTTGTTTCAAAATTCGAAGTTGGTTGTGAAACACTAATCCAATTTTAACATATTTTTTAATTTTTTAAATAAAAAGTATTTGAATGAGTTTGATTTTTTTAGATGAATGATATATATATATATATATGATTGGGTTCAAATGAAAACCCTGTCATTATATGTGAACCTAGAGACTAATCCTGGCCTTAGATCTAATATTGCACAGTGCAATTATATGTCCAGGTTCATTGTGCTTTTTACACAGTACTGTAGTGCTAAAATCAGTCCAATTTTTTTAATTTAATTATATATATTTATTTTTTACGTTTTAAAATAGGCAATATGTATCTTAAATTGTAGATCTTGAGAATATGATTAATTTGATATATATTTCATTCAAAACGAATAAAATTTGAAAAAGTTATGGTTTGTTGAAGATTTGAGTTTTATTTCAAATTTCTGAATTTGCAGTTTATAGACGAAATTTGCGATACTTTTTGTATACAATCGTAGTGTTTTTTTTCTTAATCTATTGTACTTTCTAAAGAACAATGCAGTGCTCTTTGTAAACGTTGATATATGTCCAAAATACCATTTTTAATTAATTAATGCATTTTTTTACATTATTACCATGCTGACATGGCATGATCTCAACCATTAAAATTATCCAATCTAATGGTCAAGATGAGTTCCTAAGTTCACATATAATGACAGGTTCTCATTTGAACCCAACCCTATATATATATATATATATATATATATATATATATATATATATATATATATATAGGGTTGGGTTCAAATGGAATCATGTCATTATATGTGAACCTAGGGACTCATCTTGACCATTGGATTGAATAATCTAGATGGTTGAGAACATGACACGTCAGCAGTGTATTTATGGTAAATATTGCATTAAATTAATAAAAAGGGTATTTTCGACATATAACAACATTCAGAAAGAGCGCTGAATTGCTCTTTAGAAAGCACTACAGATAAAAAAAAAAAAAAAAGCACTGCGGCTTTATACAAAAAGCATCACAAAATTCATTTATAATTACGGAAAAATTCAAAAATTTCAAAAAAACTCAAATCTTCAACAAACAATTTTAAATAAAATTTATGTATAATTAAGTAGCAATATTTTTTTTCACATATAATTAGTACTTTTATAATGTTAAGTAGCAATGCTTTTTTTATATGTTGGCAGTGCTACAAATTTGACAATTTCAGGGGTGCTTTTTTCATATTACGGCAGCGCTTTTTTACTACACTAAAACTGCTTTTTCTAAAATTGCATATAATTACACTGTGCAATACTTGGAGTGCTTTTTCTAATATTGTTAGAGTGCTTTTGAATTACACTAATACTGCTTTTTGGCCAAACATTCAACCCTACCCATTCATTCATCCCTACATTCATTAAACCCTACCCAAAGACGAGGCCGGCGATCTGGACATGATCGTCCACCGCCGCAAGAAAGCCACCCCAGCAAAAACGACGCCGGAGCTGTCGCGGGGGCCCAGACCAAAGACCCAACCAACAGAATCTCAGCCACACCGCCATCGTCAATCAACCACCGTCACCAACCCAAACCGCCATGACCCGAACGAAACCCGAAATCCAAAACCCAAAGGCCGACGCCTTTCTCAATCCAAAACCCCAGCAAACTGACGCCGGAGCCGTCGCGGGGGCCCAGACCAAAGACCCAACCAACCAAATCGCAGCCACACCGCCATCACGAGAAACCTGCCGAACCATCGGCACCCCATTCACCGACTGCCGTTCACAGTCTGGCAACCCAAAATCCAAACCTCCGCGACCCAACCCCCATATCAAAACGACACCACCCCCACAAGAACCGGCTCCAATCGCTACCAGCCGCCGCCGCCTTGCCAGCTCTTCACTAATCGCCGGCGGCCGAGGAAGGGGGAAGGGGTTACCTTGAGGTCGTCGTTTTCCTCAAGCAGCAGATTCTCGGGCTTCAGATCCCGGTGGTAAACGCCGGTGTTCTGCCCAGGCCCGCCGGGGAAAATACGGGAGGGGAGCGGGGGAAATCGGTAGGGGAGCGGGGGAAATCGGCCAACATCGCCACCTTCACCTGGTGTTCCCGTTTCGCTCGGTGCAAGGCGGCGCTCGGCGGGGGAAATCGGGGGGGTGGGATGGGGAGGCGCCGGTGATTTCTTGCGCCGGTGTTCTGCCCAGGCCCGCCGGCGTGAGATCGGAGAACTGGGTGGCGCGTTGGGAAGGCAGCGCGCCGATTGTGGCGTTGGGGACATTGGAGAGGGCTGGCCGATTTTTTGGGTTGATGGCGGCGGATTATTTTTGGGGGTGCTGGCCGTTTGGAAAGAGAGGGATGAGAAACGGTGAATAAGAGGAAGAAGGGTTTGAGTATTTAATGTGATTTTTTCTATTTGTAAAATTACCTAAAAGCCCTTTTCTTTCCATATATATAATTTAATAAATTTAAAAAATAGAAAAAATCTGGTCCACATATTTTATTAGATCTACGGCCTGGATTGGTCCCTAGGTTCGCATATATTGACGTGGGTTCTATTTGAACCTAATCCTATATATATATATATATATATATATATATATATATATATATATATATATTTAATAGTTGGACCCATAAAAATTTGTTTAGGGTTTATGATTGTGGATGAAAATTTTAAAAAGTTAAGAATTTTTTGTTTTTGATGTGGCAATGAGGTAGAACGATGAATCCCACAATAAAATTATTTTTCGGATGTTCATGAATAACACCACCTGTAGTAAATAAATCAAACTTATTATTGCTTTTTTACTTTTTACTAGTACTACCTTTTGCCAAACAATGTCCTAGGTGGAATAATAATATGACTTCATTATCATTATTAAATCATCAGATTCTGGGAATTGGCTTTTTAGGCAATTCTTGCTTTTAGCTCATATAAGGAAAAGGAAACAGCAACTCCTAACCACCCAACCCAACCCAACCCAACCCCACACACTCACTAGCGCAACATCAATAACCTCAATTTGAATGAATTCAGAAAATTATTGACTGTTAAAAAGGCAGATTTGTAGATTAAAAGGATTTGAGCGGATAATTAATTAGTGCGGGCGTATGAAAATGGAAACTCCGATAAGGTCGCTCGGCGGCGCCGACGCAGCTCCGTATCATCTCCTCCACGATTCCGATGACTCGCGCCTCAATCAGCTGGGTTACAAGCAAGAGCTCCGCCGCAGCCTCTCGTGAGTCATTACTTCGATTTCTCTTTCGTTTCATACTCTAATTTACGATTCATTTTCTTCTGCACCTCTCTCTCTCTCTGTATGTGCGTAGCCATTTTGAATCGGATGCATTTGTTTTATTATAATATCAATCGATTCATACGCCTGTGATAATTCATGAAATTGTTAAAAATGGTTGGAATTTAAACCGTTTCTTCATTGGCCGTTCCGGCAACAAAACCGGTCCCCATGCCAATTGTGGACCGGAAAGGAAGATAGTATTCTTTTTTGTGCCATAAGAAATATTTTAATATTATTTGGTAATAATAGAGCATAACAATTTACAAATGTGAATAGCTCAAATTAAATTTGGTGGTTGTTTTCTTTCTCTCCATTTCGTCATTTAATTTGAGCGTAAATTTTGTATTTTTTTTCAAATTAATATTTATTTTCTATTATTTTCAAGTCAAACGTTTACTGCATTTTTATAATAATATTCGCAGGGGCGCTCCAAATCTCCACATAATTATTTATTAGCACTCAATAAAATATTTTCTTTAGAATATAAAAGGATAAATAAAAATATTGAATACATATATCATGCTCGGTGTAATAAAAATTTGAGTTGGACCTTTTCTTTTTTCCTTTTTTTTTTTTTTTGCAACAGGTTTATTTCAAACTTCTGCGTGACTTTCTCAATCATATCAGTTTTGACGGGCATAACCACATTATACAGTCAGGGCCTGGCTTTCGGCGGGCCTGTGACTATGGTTTACGGGTGGCCAATTGTGGGCCTAATGACCTCCCTCGTGGGCCTCTCTTTGGCAGAGATCTGCTCGGCCTACCCAACTTCAGGTGGGCTATATTTTTGGAGTGCTAAGCTTTGTGGTGATGGTTGGGGCCCTTTTGCATCTTGGCTCACTGGCTGGTAAAATTTTTCTTCCTTCTTATCTTTGTGTGTTTCTCTAGAGTAATTATTCCATTTAAGTAATTATTATTTTTGGGGGTTTTCTACTGTTTTACTATTCTTTTTCTTTTTTCTGCCCATTTGTTGAAGTAATTATTTGCTTGTTTTTCATTATCTATATTATGGCTGCACATTTGGACTGTTTTGAAGAAACCCACATATCCTTGTGCAAAAATAGAGTGCGATATAGATACCAAAACTCCTCATTTCATTTCATCCGGTTAGAAAATCTTTTATACCCTATATTGCATCTTAGCTTGATATTGTTGTATTAGATTAACATATAACTAGTTTAATAATTGTATTACACGAGGTTATCAAAAATATATATAAAAGAATTTATATTAATTATATAGTTTAAACATAAAATAAAAAACTCAGAAATATGTATTCTCAACTTTCTTCGTACATGTCTAATTTATTACTAATAATTATTATTAAATAACTTTATATTATAATAATTAGATTAAATTTGTCAATAAACTTATTTACATACTTATAATACTACTCTTTGTAGTAGCGGTCCTTATATATATTGTATTAACAATCAAAATATGGTCAAAACAAAAAAATAAAAAATCTATATTGGAGAGGCTTCTTCCTATACCTATGAATTCCATTGGACTAGACTCAAGAGATGTAATATTCTCAACTAGTGTCTAATATCTATTAATTAATTATTATTTAATAATCTTATATTTTAATATTTAGATTAAATTCGTTAATAATTATCAGTTACATGTATAAGAAAAGTCAAAAGATGTCATACTCTCAACCCGTGTCGTATTGTACTGATGTTTAATCAATATTTATTAATTATTATTATATAGTTTTATATTTATATTGAATTCATTGCTAACACTTAGATTATTACAAATAACTCTTAATTAACATATATAGGATATTAGAATTCCAAAATAAAATTATTTTAACTTCTATTATAAATACAACATATTTAATTATATTCATTTTTTAAGATAACTAATTTAAATATTTTTTACTGATTATTTATGATTTATTTATATTTTTATAGTAGGAGAATAAAAGGAAAATATTGAGGTAGGTAAATATAATAAAACAAAAATATTAAATTAGATAAAATATAATAAAATAAAATTATTAAATTAGACAATATATAATAAAAGAAAAATATTAAATGTTGATATTAAACTTGAATGCCACATAAGCAAGCGAAACACTAAATTTTTTATTTGCCAACGAACAAACAAATATATTAAGAGAATTTTGCATTAATATATAGTACTGGTAATTAAAGTTAATTTGATACAATAAACTAGTAACATAATAATTAAAAACAATTGGTAGTTAGAAACTTAGAATTATGTGAATGGGAAAATACTAAGTTTTTATGGGAAACAAAAAATTCAACAATATATTTTAGAAAATGAATTGAAATAATTGATGAGAAAAAAATGAGAGTTAATTAAAAATATAAAATTTAAAATATTTAAAAGAAAAGCTTAAAATAAAACAATGGGCAGTGAAGTGACAGCCTTAAAAGCCCAATCGTTTGGGGTAAATAAATGTTTTGAATTCTTTATTCTGTATTTAATACAGTATATATCTGTGCATATGGTGACACCCACCACCACTGGACAGTCTTTACAGACTTCAATGAAATTCAATACTCTGTCAGACCAATCAATATATATATATCATCCGTCACATAAATATAGACTCACGTTATTTCAATTGTCTCACCGAATACTTTGTTAAAAATTGTGCTATATCTATGTACATGACAGCACATCCTAATAAAATTTCTTATGTCGTTGAACCCTAAAAACATTCTCTCGTTTTTTTTTTCTATTGAGAAATTAAATGCATTGTGATATATTTCTAATTGTTATATAATATATTTATATTTATATATTAATGTGTTTATATATTATATATTTATTTTTTATTATATATTAACGATTTGCACTATAAACACACCTGTGCAACAGTATAACAATTGCTATGAAAACAATTATTTAGGCATATAAACATAAATAAATGAAAATATAATATTTTTTTTTATATCAACCAATGTTTTTTATTTGTTGAAATAATTATAGATCTATATATTATATAGAAAATAATAACAATAATAATAATTATTATTATTGTATACTTATCAATTAACACGTAAGATATCCTTAAATATAAAATGTATTGACAAGCAATTGAAAAATCTAACGGAGTTCAAATAATCAGTTAATAACAAAAACATAAGCACATAAACTCTAGGCTATATATTTCGTCTGCAACACTATCAATTATTTGGGCAATGTTTTGTTTTGTTTTCTTCTCTCTTTGGGTTCCGTTTGCAAATTGGAAAAGAAAAAAAGATTAACGATTATTCTGACTGAAGAAAAATTAATTGGTGGGGTTATTTACTATTTATCCAACTATAAGTCAACAATATAACTTTGACTTTAGACCTTCTGCAATTTATGAATCATTAGATGCACGTTAAATTACCTTTGACCTTAATATTGTCTTCGCATCCTCTAATCAATTTTCCTTGATAAGCATTTAACGTAAATACTAATTAATAATCAATTGATTATGTATAATCAAATATTCTCTTGCACCTCGAGAGTACTATACTCTAAATTTTAAATTTCTTGCATCTTATATTTCAATCATAATCTAAAGTGTACGTGTACAATAATTATTTTGGATTATCATCTATAATCAATTAATCTTAAACTCATGATAACTAAACAATAATTAACATTTACCAATAAATTATAATAAACTAAATTTAAGATTTTTCTATAAACGGTAATAATCATAAAATAACTATTACTTAAACCAAAAGAGACACCGCAATAAATTTGGTCTGTAGTATTTTTTTTCTTTTGTGGACTCATAGTAATATTTTTTTGTAATATAATTTATCAATGTAATATTAACTAAATCTAACTTTGTATACATTTATTTACATCTATAACAATAAAAATATAAAATACAAGTAAATAACCGTATAAATAAGTATTTTATTTATTATAAAATTGTTGTAGATTCTAGGTGATTAGTTGGCCGCCAAACAACAAAAATTGCAATTCCTACTTAAAATAAATTAGATTGTATTTCTCACTTGAAAGAGTCTTTCTTTTTGAATATTCTTTCCGAAGAAAGAGAGAGATAAAAGATTGCTCGTTGTGTGCGAGACTTATTTGATTCATTTCACACACCTCTCTCTCTCTCTCACACACAAAGAGGAGAGAGAAAATGGTGTGGGTTCGTGGAGAAGAACAGAACCAGTCCCATGTTCAAGAGAAAGCCCGTGATCCTGCTGATTCGGGCCATGCACGTTTACAAGAGCTTGGCTACAAACAAGAACTCAAGCGTGACCTCTCGTAATTTTTCTTTTTCTTTCTTTCTTTCTTTTTTTTTTTTAATTCCATTCCAGCCCCATAAACATACTCCTTTCTTTTTTTTATAAATAAAATAAATTATTATTATAAATAATTTTTAATTTCGGGCCTTGTTTGGAGAACGGCAGAGTGTTGTCCAACTTTGCGTTTTCGTTCTCAATAATATCAGTGTTGACCGGTGTGACCACCGTGTACAACACCGGTTTGACCTACGGTGGGCCCCTCTCGTTCGTGTACGGATGGCTGGTTGCGGGTTGTTTCACCATGTTCGTTGGCTATTCGATGGCCGAGATTTGCTCTGCTTATCCCACTTCTGGGGGCCTCTATTATTGGAGCGCTAAGCTCGCCGGCCCTGGCTGGGCACCCTTTGCCTCCTGGATCACTGGATGGTAAATTTTGTTTTGTTTTTTTTTCAGAAAATTGCATTTTGGTTCCTAGTGATTGAGATTCTCCACCATTCACTTTTGACCTCACTAGTTTGTTTTCTGCTCAATTTTTTTTTTTTGCTTTCTGATAATTGAACTCTAATTGCAAATTACGAGACTATAAGTGTGAGAATCTTAATCTGGTACGACCGAAAGTGTAATTATCTTCGTGTGATAAAATGTTTGTTAGTATAGGAATTGGTGCAGATGGAATAATTTTTTTGAGGTATTAATATCAATATTAGGCTGTATGTTTCTATTATAAGAAGTGTTAGTTTGAGAAGTTGACTTCAAACGTGCAATTATTAAAGTTTGCCTTAGTTTCTTGGTGGTTGGGATTCTCAATCTTATTATAATACTACTTGATTATGATAGAATTTATTGATTGGATACAAAAAAATATATTCTATTCTGCAATTTCCCCTGTTTTTACTGCTTATTGTGAGGAAAAGCTTGCATTATTAGCAAATTTGACCTCTATGTTTATTTCAATGCACAAATAAGTCTTAGTGTGATTACAACTCTTGAGCACTTATCCTAATCCAATTATTTAGCTAATTCATGCATATTGGGCCGGTTACGAGTTTAGTAATGTTTATGCTCTTGGATACATTTTTAAATATTTTTTTTTATTTTACCTCTGGACACCATAAGTACTCCTTTTTTTTTGGTAGAATTGAATAAATATATATTTTTTTGTTTTCATTTTTGCGCAGGTTTAATATTGTCGGTCAGGTACTTCACTTGCACTTTCTGCGATTCCTCCACAAGTTTAAAAAAATAAAAATCACTTTGTATAATTTTTTTTTCTGCAGTGGGCTGTAACGACAAGTGTCGATTATTCACTAGCTCAGTTGATTCAAGTGATAATCCTCCTCAGCACAGGTGGCAAGAACGGAGGAGGGTACGAGGCTTCTAAATACGTCGTTATTGCGTTACATGCTGGCCTTTTGCTCTTGCATGCCGCCCTTAACAGCCTCCCTATTTCGTGGTTATCACTTTTCGGACAGTTTGCCGCTGCATGGAATGTTATAGGTACTTTAAAATTACAGTCTTGTTTTATTGGTTAATTACAAAAAGTACCCCCAAGGCTTCACCTAATTACAAAATAAAAACAGCTAACTTTCAAAATTACAAAAGTACCCTTGCGATTTTATTTTGTCTTACATTACCACTTCATTAGCAAAAAACATTTCAAAACCTCCGATCGCATTTATAAAACTATTATAGTTAGCCCCTAATTTTAACAGTAAAAAACTTGTAATTTCAAATTTTAGTTGGGTTTATTTGTAATTACAGAAAGTACCTCGAGGTTTGACCTTATTGCCAAAAAAAAAAAAAAAGCCAGCTAGCTTTCAAAAGTACAAAAATACCTTAGGGATAATTTGTTGTAGTTCAAAAATTAGTTGGGTTTGTTTGTAATTACAAAAAGTACCTTGAGGTTTGACCTAATTGCAAAAAACCCCAGGTAACTTTCAAAACTACAAAAGCTACCTCAGGGATAATTTTTTTGTCATTTCAAAAATTAGTTGGGTTTACTTGTAATTAGGTCAAACCTCAGGGGTATTTTTTAATTAAAAAATTAATTGAGTTTTCTTGGAATTAGGTCAAAACTCAACTGTGCCTTTTGTAATTATCCCTTTTATTGATGCAATTATGTGATATAATGTCCTCGAGCTGGCAATTGTTGATATGTTTTGTTTTCAGGTGTCTTTGTTCTTATGATCCTCATTCCTACGGTTGCGACTGAGAGAGCAAGTGCCAAGTATGTTTTTACTCACTTTAACACGGATAACGGCAATGGTGTCAATAGTAGATTGTACATATTCATTCTTGGACTTTTGATGAGTCAGTATACCTTAACGGGATACGATGCATCTGCTCATATGGTGAGTTCCATTTTTCAGCTATTCATTCATAAATAATACAGTAAATATAGCAATTATTAAATGGTTTAAAAGGGATAATACAAAAGTTACCCTCGAGGTTTGACCTAACTATAAAAACCCCAGCTATTTAAAATTTATATAGATACCCCTAAGGTTTGTGTTTAGTGTTAAACATTAAGGGGTTAAATAAATGTGAAGGGGATTTTGAGTTTTTTGTTGCTTATGAGGGGATAAATGTGAGACAAAATAAAGTCTCAGGGGTATTTTTGCAATTTCGGAAGTTATCTGGGATTTTGCTAATGTGGTGAGTTCCAATTTTTAGCTACTCATAAATCATACAGTATAGCAATTCTTGAAAGGTTTAAAAGGGATAATTACAAAAGGTACCCTTGATGTTTGACCTAATTACAAAACAACAACGAAAAAGCTATCTGTCAAAACAATAATACCCCTAATATTTGATTCAAGTGTTAAAATTTAGGGGGGTTAAATAAATGTGAAGGGAGGCTTTTGATTTCATTTTATTGTAATCGCAGGGGTATTTTTGTAATTTTGAAAGTTGGCTGGGTGTTTTCGTAATCAGATCAAACCTCCTGGGCAATATTTGTGAATAACCCATATCTTCTTTTGGCTTGTGAAACCCTACATTTGATTTTTTGAGAAAAAGATTTTTTTTTCCAGACAGAGGAGACGAAGGATGCGGATAAGAACGGACCAAAGGGAATAATAAGTTCCATCGGCATATCCATAATCGTTGGTTGGGGTTACATACTCGGCATCACCTTTGCAGTGACTGACATTCCGAACCTTTTGAGTCCAGAGAATGATGCCGGTGGTTATGCCATTGCTGAAATATTTTATCAGGCTTTCAAGAGTCGATACGGCAACGGTGCTGGTGGGATCGTTTGTCTCTGTATAGTTGCTGTTTGCCATATTTTTTTTGTGGCATGAGTTCAATTACTAGCAATTCCAGGTAATTAGTGTTCAATTTTTTTTATTTTTTTTTTGTGAGTGGGGGTGGGGTGGGGGGAATAGTTATAAAAACTAAGAGGTTTGGCCGAATTACAAAATAGCCCAGCTAATTATGAAAATTACAGAAACCACCCTTGAGGTTACATCTGTTTTATATTTGCACCTGCCGTTAGTGGAGTAACAAAAATTGCTGATGTCATCAAATATATTTACAATTACATGCCCCAGCTTTTCAAAATATTACAAATAAACCCAAAATCTTTGTCTTACTCTTACATTTACATCCCTCAGTTTTTCTAGGTATTTCATAATATATCGAGAAGTTGAGGGGTGTAATTGTAAAATATTTTGATGACGTTAGCAAATCCCGTCAAGTCAACTAATGGTTTGGGAAAAATCTAAACGGAATCAAACCTCGAGTGTGATTTTTATGACGTTAAAGTTGGCTGGGATTTTTTGTAATTACCAGCAACCTCAGGGGTATTTTTGTAATTATCTTTTTCTTTTTTTTTTTAATGTGAGCGGGTTTACATCAGGATGGCATATGCATTCTCACGAGATGGTGCCATGCCATTCTCCAAGTCTTGGCATAAAGTGAACAAGCATGAGGTCCCCATAAACGCAGTCTGGCTGTCGGCATTTATAGCATTCTGCATGGCTCTGGACGGTATGTCTGTCTTTATTGTGCTTCACTTTCCCTTCTCGTCCCTAATATAACTCATAATTAAAAAAGCTACCCAATGTGGTTTAGTCTTGCAAAAAAAAAAATTAAATAAATAAAAACACAGTTTTCTATCCAAATTAGGTTTAATTATAAAAAGTACCTTGAGGTTTTGACTTAATTACAAAAATACCCGGCTCATTTCTTAAGGGCAGAACCCTATTCTCGAACCCTCTGCCGTACCCCTGAGGGTTTATTTTATCTTACATTTACCCCCTCCATAAGCAAAAAAAAAAAAAAGAAAAAAGAAAAGAAAAAGAAAAAACATTTTAAACCCCCTTCTTATAAAATTAATACTCATAGTTTAACACTAAGTTAAACTTCAGATTGGTACAATTTTTAAAATAGAGGCAAAAGTCGAGGGGGTTATTTCCAATTTTGAAAAATAACTAGTCTTTTTCTTTATATAATTAGACTAAACATCAAGGGTGGTATTTGTAATTGTAGATGTTCACAAAGCCGAACATCTAGCTTAATAAAAGTAAATAAAATAAATCTGAGAAAGTTCGAGAAAACAGAGCTTTTATTATTATTTCATTTTAACCATTGCAGTCACTCGGAAGCTTGGTAGCGTTCCAAGCCATGGTATCGATCGCAACTATCGGACTCTACATAGCTTATGCCCTGCCAATCTTTTTCAGAGTGACGTTGGCCCGAAAATCTTTTAATCCCGGGCCTTTCAACTTGGGCCGATACGGGGTTCTTGTCGGTTGGATTTCTGTTCTCTGGGTAGCAACAATTTCGATTCTTTTCTCGTTGCCGGTTGCGTATCCTATTACACAGGAAACCTTAAACTACACTCCTGTTGCCGTTGGAGGCTTACTCATTCTTACGGTTTCGTCGTGGGTTTTTAGCGCTAGGCACTGGTTTAGAGGTCCTATTACAAACATAAATAAATGAAATTAGTAGTTTGATTTTATTTTTATTTTTTGGCAAAATTGCAAAATTAGTCTTGCTGGTAGCAAAATAGTCCTATAAAAATAATGTTTGTTTGATTTTATGTAAAATGCACAATTTGCAAAATGGTCCTGCAATTATATAGAAGTCTCAGTTTCAATCCTAGTTTTACTGGGTTTCAATCACGTGAATTTCTTTATGTGGTTATAGGAATATTTTGCAAACTGTCCTTTTGCGTGACAAAAAAGAAAAAAAAAATCTCAATGAACATGTTATATAGTCAGTGGAATATTTTACAAATCGTGCAATTTACAGCACCATTTTGCTACCGTTATAAAATTACGTGACCGAATTTGCAATTTTTGCTTTATTGTTTACTGTATTCTTAGACTTGGAGAACATATATTGGTTTAAGTGTACTACTGGAGTCTATTGCAATTCGTGTTCTCGTATTGGTATGCCGTAATTGTACAAGACGTCATAATTGTGCAACACGACTTTTTATAAGGTGGTATTGAAACGTCAGAAAAAATAAAAATTTCAATTTATAGAAGAACAACAACAAAAAAGGTTTATACTTTTATCCAATAATTGATTTTGGCAGTGAATGAACATATTGTTTATGATGAGTATTTTTGTGCAAATATGTTGGATGATGTGATATATTTGGAGGGAAATGTACAGATGGGTATTCACTATTAGACAATCTATATTTGTAAAAAGTTGGACAATTGGCAAAAATCTAATTATATTTATATGTACCATTACTTATTTGTGAGAACTACGTACATATACGTAACACATGCTCGCACAAAAAAATAAAAATAAATAATAATAAATAAATCAATGGTGTAAGATATTATTAGCATAATATAAGCCTATGAGCCCTGCAAAATATATGTTTGGTAAACATAATAAGTTGAGTAGGTTTTGGGTGAGACCGATCTTATAGAGACCACATTTTACCATTTTATAAATTGATCCGATCCCAACTTATTTCCCACCCATACCCAGGAACCCGCCCCAATTCAAAACCTCAAAACCCCACATTCGCACTTATTAGTTTACAATTCTTATGAAAAAGCAGGCCAATATTCACGCTGCTCAAAATGAAAAGGTTGCAAGCGAGAAAAATCTGGGCGAAAAGAAATCCTTAACAACGAACGCAGTTGATGAAAATATGTAACATTCAATCCATCACAACAAAACACTGCAACAATCAGGCGTGGGGAATCAATCGAAACTAAATCCCAAAATTTTGAAGATCCCCAATTTCGTTTGGGGTTGATGGCGCAATGGGTACTTCATGTCAATTACCATTCGCCTTCAGTGATATGAACAAGTCGACTAAATCTAGTGATAGCGTCGATGATTCAAGTGAAGACGATGGGGCAAATTCCGTAGCCCTTTGGCTGCATTGGACTCAAATCAAGTAAGTATGGCTAAATCTTGCGAAATTGGTATGAATGGTAGCGTTGGTATGATTGAAACCCATGGGCAAGAGAAAAACTTGCAAGAATTGGCTAGAACTAATTCTAATTTTGCAAACTAAGGAAATTCTGCTCGTGCACATGAAGTGTTCAAGAAAATGTCCGACCGAGTCCAAGCCATGGAAATATAGTGGTTTGACTGTTTCTATATGTATAAGTCTATTTCAAACTTTTGAGGGACTTGAATGGTTTTCTCTCTTTTGTAGTATAATTATTAATTTTAAGTTTCAAATTATGGATGCAGGTTGAGTTTGGTGGTGCGTTTTATGCATACGCGTCAATAGTCTTCGTATTGGGAAAAATCCTTCACTGTTGTAATACGAAAGCGTAAAAACCCTTTTAGAATCGATGAAAAAAGCAAACATCATCGCCCCTGCTTTCGCGCTGGTCAAAAGCATGTTGCAAAATAGGTTTTATATGCCATTTGAATTGTGGGGCTGTGTTTTAGTCTATATATGTACCTCATCATCTGACCCATTGGACTTGTATACCTTTCAATGTATTTGAAGGCCTTGGGGACCTTGTGCCGGTCGGGCGTGCCGGTTTTGCCAGAAATAGAAATGGGCTGTTAGATTTTTTGGTGGTGGCTTGATTTGGAGGGTAAAGTATGTTTTGGTCTCAACTATTATTTTCTTTAAGGACTGATATTGGGGCTGTGGATGGGGTTTGAAGTGTTTTTTCCATTTAGATTTTTGTATGTAATCTAAATGACTGAATTTACGTAAGATTCTGGGTTTTTAGCGAGTTTTTGAGTTTTGTGAACCATTCAAGAAGGATTTTTAATAGAAGGGGTTCATTTCGTTGAGTTGCCATATGCCGTTTGGGAATGAAAGTCCTTTCTTTTTTCGGATTTCATTTTTAAAAAGGCAGACTAATGATTAATTTGTTTATATATTTGTGATACTATTATAACTTTTTGTAATACTCTAGCAATCTCTAATGATATTTTAACAACTTTCTATAAAAATATATAGATGTAAATTTTTTTAATATAAATATAGAAATAAAAAAATTAAATAAATAAATATAGACGAACTATGTTTTGTAATACTATTGTTATATTCTGTGATACTTTAACAATACTTTGTAATACTTACAATAAAAATATATAGACGTATAAAAATAAAATATAAATATAGACGAACTATTTTTTGTAATACTATATATTTTGTGATACTTTAACAACACTTTGTAATACTTACAATAAAAATATATAGACATATAAAAATTAAATATAAATATAGACGAACTATGTTTTGTAATACTATAGTTATATTTTGTGATACTTTAACAACACTTTGTAATACTTACAATAAAAATATATAGACGTATAAAAATTAAATATAAATATAGACGAACTATGTTTTGTAATACTATAGTTATATTTTGTGATACTTTAACAACACTTTGTAATACTTACAATAAAAATATAGACGTATAAAAATTAAATTTAAATATAGACGAACTATTTTTTTGTAATACTATAGTTATATTTTGTGATACTTTAACAACACTTTGTAATACTTACTATAAAATATATATAGACGTAAAAATTAAATATAAATATAGACGAACTATGTTTTGTAATACTATAGTTATGTTTTGTGATACTTTAATAACACTTTGTAATACTTACTATAAAATATATATAGACGTAAAAAATTTAAATATAAATATAGACGAACTATGTTTTGTAATACTATAGTTATGTTTTGTGATACTTTAACAACACTTTGTAATACTTACTATAAAATATATATAGACGTAAAAAAATTAAATATAAATATAGAAGAACTATGTTTTGTAATACTATAGTTATGTTTTGTGATACATTAAACATATATTGTAATACTTTAAGATAAGTTTGTAATACTTTTAAATTGTGCTTTAAATACCAAGGCAGCAGAGTTGAAGGTGATAAATACGACTCACTAGGATCAAAATATGCATGCAACTTAAAATAATGACCCTAACACAGATTATGGGGTAATATCCATCAAGAAAAAAGGAAGAATAATCAATAAAAAGAAATGCATCTTCAGCACAAAGAAGGCCGCATGAAAAAATTACATATATTACAGGACTCCCAAAAGTTCAATAAGTTCATCACAAAATCAAATAACGGGGCAAAAATATCAAGTTAAACGGGGAACAAACTAGAAGGCTTTCCACAACTGCGCACCCAAACACCAAAATTTATTAAAAGACCCGACCCGAAACTATAGGAGGCGAAGTTTTAAGCAATCATTTTCATTTTCYTGGAAAGACAGTTCCCGAAACATCCATCAGCAAATGACGAACCCCAGCATACGCATGATAGGCAGAGGCTAAGGYAGCRATCTCGGTGGATTAGAGGGTGAGTTTTGATGAATAAAATCAACCAACATTCGTTTAAAAATGTTTCAAACGAGTTCACAAGTCCGGTCAACTCCAACAACCCGATTGAGTGCCTGCACCATTCACAAATTGATAAACAACGATGTACTCCGAAAAATAATTATGTGTTTGAACTTTTTACGTTAAGYARAAATATAAACGAAAACATGAAATATTAACATGTAAATGAATACACGAAGCTGAAACGAGTCTTGGAGACTGAAAACCATTTTTGGGGCAAGGACTTCAATCACAAACACCRATTATTYAGTACMAAATAGCCTTCTCAATGCTTGTATTTCATCACATAACAGGTCCATGRGAMTCAATTAAAAACACCAATTAGGATAGCAAGAAASATGATGAACATTAAAATTAAAATTATAAATAGATATAGTTGAAGAAACTACTTTCACCAGATTGGATCGAAATAATTGGATGGACTTRTCTAGAAAATCATCCCAAGTTGCATTGTACACCATTTTGATCAGGAAGACTTAAACTCGTTTCCCCAGATTATTATTTTTGATTCTCAGGCTTTTCATGTGTGAGGTGAGGAGCCCATAAATCTAAATACACAAAACCCACACAAATCGCACACAAAAAATACTCACAATCAAAATCACATTGAGGTATAACTGCAAGAAAAGGGTAAACCACTGGACCAAATATGTAAGTTACCTCCAAAAGTCTCGAGCCATCTCCACATTAAATTTAGACCAATCGAAAGAGTAAACTAACTGGAACAAGTCGTCATGCCGCCAAGTTTTTTGAACCAGAACTGATTGCCATTGTCGTTCATCTTTGTCGTCGGTGTAGAAACCAGATTGCACACTTTCTTAGTGAATCAGGCTACTCATCGGCCTAAAATCGCAATAAAACCCCGACAATTTATTGATATAATTACTACATGCCATATTCAATAAATCCAATAAATACAAATATAAAACTCAATTGGCCACTCTAAAACATCTCAATTTAATTACCACAAAATTCGCAATCAATTTAAAAGCCAATTTGCCAAATTTTGTACAATAAACACGAAGAAAAATCTGTAATAATTGAGCACAAACAATTATAAGAAAGTGGGGTCAAAAACCCTAATGAGGATTAATTCCAATGTATCCACAAACTATATTCACGACACCAAACTAGCAAAACGCCTTATTTGTTCATGGATTGAAAACTCACCTTCAAAATCGAAAGAGTTGGGTGAGATTTGATACGCAGAGTGACCAATCGTCGGGAGAAAGAGGGAGTAAAGGCGAGATTCGTCGTCGCCAGTGATCGGAGCYATCCAGAGTAGAGGGTAAATGCTAYGTTTCAGATCAACTGTGTGTGTGAGAGAGAGAGAGAAGGGGGAGAGGAAAGAAAAGACGCACCAGTCCATTCGTATTATTRTTTGTATCAATATTGTGGAGCGGGTGGGCGGACTTGTGGGTTGTCGGGTAGAGTTTTCGGGTAAATTTAAGTTGGTGGGTTAAAAATGGTCTCATAGTATGAGACCGGTTTCACCCAAATATTTGCCTAATAAGTTAGTATATAACTTATTTAGAAAATTTATACTCTCTGTATTCAAATGGGCCTTGTTTGTTGGGGGAACTTATTTGAAAAGTTCGAGTTTATTTCAAATGCTACTATTTACAAACGAATCAAATAAGTACATATAATTTATTGTTTTTATTTCTCTTTTGAATTTTTTATTATTTTGAAAAACTAAACTATTATGTATTTAAAAATAATTTTTTCATCACGTTATTAATTATTACTTATATATTAACTCTCTCTCTCTAAGTATTTGGACACTTTGGTATTGTGTAATAATAATAATAATAATAATTTTTATTATTTTTAGTTCGACCTTATAAATTGGCTTATAATAAAAAGAATTAAAAAAAAACTTTTTTAACCCACTAGTATTGTTCAATTATTGAAAATCAGTGTTGAATTTTCAAAAAACAACCATTAGAATTACAATGATAACATTCTTAAAAAAAAACCTAACAAATATTATTATTTAAACATGTTGTATAATTTTATATTTTTAGCTATCTTTTAGCTAAAAAATTTAAACGCTTTTATTTATATTAATTAGTTTACTATTATCATTAATCGAACTATCATCTATAATTTTCAACTAACTTATGAAATATTAAATTATAAGTTTTGTCCGGCAAAAAATACAAAAAAATTAAATATATAGCAAAAAAACTTTATTTGAACAAACGAAAGAGAGTTTGAAGTTGAAAAGGGAAGCTATCAAAAGTGGAACCAAATTAAAAGTGAAATCTTCTTATAAGTCATAAAAGTGGTTCCAAAAGTAGTTGCGGATTTTTGTATTTCTATTTTTTAATATCGTTATATACAAATAAATTTACCCTGAAGGCCTAAATAATTATCAGTTAATTTAAATCTACTTTTCAGTGGAAAAAAAGTTTCGAGTTTATAATTTAGGCTATATTATGTTTTCTTTGGCCAAACAATTTTTTTTTTTTTTTTTTGCATAGAAGAAATTCGCATTCATAAAGAAATATTTGAATTGCCCAGTAAGGAAATATCAAAGAGGGAAAGAAATCTAAACA